>JAODXP020005076.1:20000-45793 GCA_027497455.2 Sardinella longiceps | reverse complement strand
CCTATACCTCTGCATCCATCTAGACCACTAGATGGAGACAGAGAGTCAGTTACAGTAAAAGCTCCTAGTGTGATGCCTGCAAAAAACAACATGCCTCAGATATGTCTCTTACTGCAGGCGTCCCTCCTTTCTTCCACACATGTTGGTTGGTGTGGTTGATAATAATAAAAAAAAACATATAGATAAATAGATAGATTAGGCTATTTCTCCTTCTAAAATGTCATATTACACTATTAGGAGGACTAAACACAGTTTTTGAGGAAATGGTTATATTATTTTGCGAATGATTTTGTCACCATGTCATCACAATTTTGTCAGACAGAAAGACAGTGTTTACCAAGTTTTACACTTAGCAGTGTCAGTGACATTGTGTGACGTGTTCTTGTTGAAGGATGGCCTACATGCGCTGTGGTCTGTGCTGTGAAGGCGAGTGTTATAACCACACCTGACAGCTCTAGTGTCAATGTTGAATGACCGTTAGTAGAGATGCTATTTTTATGACAAACAGAGTCATTAGAATAATCCACTAACCCAAAGGTCTATGTATGATTAAAATGTTACTTAGGCTGTTGATAAGCATATAAGTGTTTTTTTTACAGCTTTCTTGACTCTTTTCAAAGGTAAACATATCAACATTGAACAAACATTCAATCAGGGCAGTTTCAAGGTAGTTAAGGGGCCCCAAGCAAACAGGACATGGGGTCCCTTCACCCCCATAAACACATAAACTGCATTGTTATGATCTTCAAACATCTTTATTATAATTATTTGTGTTGAACTTACAGTTGTCTAACTCAAGCCTAAAGTCATTATTGAAAAACACCCAGCAACTACACTGAACTACTAAAATGATTGAACAGTCAATCCCCAGACAAGTTTGCCTCTCCTGTTTTGATGGCCCTGATTCAATATGTATATAAATTAAGCATTAAATACAAATGTTGTGTGCATCACAATGCTAGTCATTACAGAGAACTGAGCACGTCTCAAAGGAAAGGGGCCATAGTTTGACGTCAATGAGGCAAGTGAGAAACATTAGCTGACAAGTGGCACATGAGCTGATTGCATGAAGAAAAAAAAATGCATCTGAAAGTGTCAAAGTAAGAGAGAAAGAGGAAGCAGATGTTTCTGTAGAATTGCAATCTGAAACAGAAATAGCCATGTAGGCATCAGACAAGAACAAGACTTTCCATAGAACAGAAGGATATCTCATCACATATCAGGTACAGACCACATTATTATCATTATTTAATGCTGCGATTGTCCAAACAAAAATGTGGGAAGTCTTGGGAAGTAGGTTCCTTACTAAATAGACCTGTATGTCCCAGTAGCATGGTTTAGCCAGACCAGTTACAGTGTGTTCTGTGCTTCTGAGCAGGGTGTTATATAGAAAGTATTAAGTATTAAGTATTACGATCTAGTTGGCTACTATGTGTGGCGTTTTAGCTCATAATATGTACTTGGCCTACTGTGCTTGAATCCTCATCTGTTGTGTTGTCAACTGAACTGAAGTCTAAATTCAGGCAGATTCTGAGCGTTTAAACCTCAAAGTGCACAGTAGGTTATGGGTTATGTTAGTGCAGTGACCTCGACTAAAGAACCGAGTGTGATGGTAGTTTGTTTGTATTCTCTCCCTACGCCCTCAGACACATGTTAGTACTGAATTAGCCTGAAGTTAGAGTTACAGAGTTTATATCTGTACTACTGTTAGACTGTACTATATCGGTCTCTGTTATGGTACAGGATTCTCTGTCGGTGATGACTCAAGCTGCAGCCCAAATCACTCTGGTCATTCTGATGATGATTCAAGGTAAGAAATTAGCAACCATTACAAGATCACATCATGAATGAACTGGGACCCTGATAAGGGGCTTGGCACCAAATTCTGGGCCCTACGCACAAGCAGTGGCCATGGGCCCATCTCACCCCTTAGAATACATTAAATATTCTATTCTTATTCTATTCTATTATTTTTATTTATTTAACAATTTCAAGCAGACATTAATCTAACCTGTCATAAATTTTACTTTTTGAATACCAAAAGTACACCAAAAGACATGCTGACGACCATATAACAATTTACACTGTAACAAAAGCTAATGAAATCAAAATCCTTTACTCTGTTTTAGGACCAAGAAAAATTAGAAATGTTACAGCTATTGATGTGTGTTTCAGGTGTGTATGGGAGAAGATGGAGAGTGTCTTACTCCCCAAAGAGCATCTGTGCTTTAGAAGGGTCTTCAGTGAACATGTCCTGCTCCTATACCTACACTGGTGATCTGACTGGACTTGACATCTGGATAGAGTGGATAACCATAAAAGGATATGAGCCATCATATCCATGGAACCTGTAGGGATCAAATTAAAACATGCCATTTGCAGGTGCACTCAGTGAAACATTCAGATGCCACTGATTATCGCTGCAGAATTGAAACAAATGAGACTATAAAACATCACAGTCAAAGACACAGTCAAACTGTCTGTCACAGGTAAAATACTTTTTGCCCAGTAATTCACAGTCCTAAAGTATTTAGCACCCATGCACATGCTTAGGTTGCTTAAGGCTACATCAGATGAAGATGGACAGATTGAACATTTTTTACACAGTACAGACATTGTGTTACATTGTGTTTGTTTCTAGGCCTGCAAGTGGTCTCATCTGCTAAAGGATCAAAAGTGAAGGATGGAGATAATGTGACACTGACCTGCAGTATCACCAACTGTCCTCTGAGTGGCAGTCACTTCATTCATCTGGAGTAAAGATGGCCGTCCTGTAGAGAAGAAGCAGATCATCAACAACCAGCTGCAGCTCCACCCAGTCAGTTATGAAGATGAGGGCAGCTACACCTGTGCTGTTAGAGGATATGAGGATCTCCCATCCCCATCTATAAGGCTCAGTGTCATGTGTGAGTATAGCAAGAAAGCTAGCGCTACAATTCAATGTCTTGACTGTTTACTGTATGTCAAATTAAGCAAGCTTATGGTGCATGGTCAACATTATCCTGTTGTGTTTGCTAATTAAATATAGAAAATTTCATTCTTCTTTCCCACTCTAGATCCACCAAAGAACACAACAGTCTCCATAAGTCATTCAGGTGTGATAACCCAGGGCACTACAGTGACTCTTACCTGCAGCAGTGATGCCTACCCACCTGTGGAGAACTACACCTGGTTTAAGAATGGAACAGGTCTCTCCCATATTGGATCTGGGCAGAATCACAGCATCACTAGCATCAGCTCTGTAGATGGATGGACAGTACTACTGTGAGGCCAAGAATAAACATGGATTTGAGAACTCGGCTGCTGTTTCAGTGACAGTGCATGTGTACAGTACAGGTATGGTTGCATCTCCCTCTCAGTCCAGTGACATTTGATCTTTTTAATCCCTTCCTCACTCAATTCCTATTGGCTCTTCCTAATTTGGCTCCCATTCCTATTGGCTCTTGTATTGTAGGTGAGCAGAGTCCTGTGGCAGCTGCTGTGGTCTCAATCCTTGGAGTGTTGGGGCTTTTATGTGCAGGTATCTGGCTCAGGTGAGTGAAGGCAGGAGTGGTGCAGCTTGACACTGTACTTTTCCACTTTCTTTTATAGAGATGGCAGTGGGCATTGACACTAAATGAGAGAGAGAGAGAGAGAGAGAGAGAGAGAGAGAGAGAGAGAGAGAGAGAGAGAGAGAGAGAGAGAGCTAAGATTTGAGGTCCATGCGGGCATGTTGACAAAATATATATATATTGGCAAAATTTTATAAAAAATTATAATGGCAAAAATGGTGAATGATGGTAAAAAAAATTATAGACTCTCTCTTTTTTGTTTTGTCTGCAAACTTCACATTTTTCCTCAGATATCACAGGAAACGAGATAAGACCCAGAAGGAAGATAATGATGTAAGTTTCTGTATTTTATGCACTTTTGATGCATTACATTTTACATGTTTTAATAATATTTGATTGTTTTTAATCTTGTTTTTAATCAAACAAGTGTGTACTCATTCTTCCAGGATAAAGTTCAGTACTCCAATGTTGGCCTCTGCCGTGCTGAGGCTGTAGTAGACTCTGACCCTGATGCCTTATACTCCATCATCCATTCCCACGGTAACACAGAGACTTCAGGAGGAACTGAGAGTGATATCCAGCACGTGGGTGTCCAGCCAAAGGACGAGAGCCAGTACGACCTCATCCAACCCCATAGTGCTGCACATCAAGCTGAACGTGATGCCTTTTACTCCACTGTCCAACCCCATGGCCCTACAGAGACTGAAGGAAGAGCACAGCGTGATGAACTGTATTCCACTGTCCAGCCTCACAACCTTACACAGATTGCTGGAGGGAGGGAAGGTGATGCCTTTTACTCCACTGTCCAGCCCCATGGCCCTATAGAGAATGCAACAGGAGCACAAAGTGATGCCCTTTACTCCATTGTCCAGCCCCACAACCCTACACAGATTGCTGGAGGAAGGGAAGGTGATGGCCAGTATGCTGTTGTCCAGCCCCACAACCCAACTCAGATTGCTGGAGGAAGGGAAGGTGATGTTCAGTATGCTGTTGTCCAGCCCCACAACCCTACTCAGATTGCTGGAGGAAGGGAAGGCGATTGCCAGTATGCTGTTGTCCAGCCAAAGCACTCCCGTCAGACTGCTGGAGGACCGGAGCATGACGGTCTCTACACCACTGTCCAGCCACATGGATCTGGACAACCGGCTGTAGCTCAGGAGGATGAAGTCCAGTATGCCAGGGTCCAGACCAATGCAACTCTGTACAGGTAGTTTTCATTACACTTGTTCACTCATGCTGTGGAATTTAAATATTTAAAGGGTCACTGTGCAGTTTTGTCTATACAACTAGTGAACTAGCTAAATTAAAGGTACACACACATGCATGATACATAATATATGAAATACAAGGCTATTGTTTAGTAACTCTATAGTGAAGCACTCTCTTACATCTGCCACAGGAATGATTTGTCTTGTTTTACTGTTTATTTCCTGCAGTTCCCCTCTCCTGCCACAAGAGGAGGCTGTGACCTACACAACGCTACAGTAAAGCACAAAGTAGGAAGTTCTGCCATACTGTAATTCAAATATTTAAGGACATTTTATTTACCATTTACCAAACACTGTATGTGGACTAAACATGCAAACAGTGTCATTACAAATACATTTCTTGTGACTAAACAATCTCTTTGTTACCACTTCTTACCGTACCTAATTTTGAGACTTCTGATTTCTAAGACTTCTGAGTTTTAAACTCAATAAAACATTAGAAACACAGTGAATGGAGTTGAATGCAGTGAATTGGAGTGAATGTGTCAGGATAGTGAATTGGGAGACATATTTGTCTTCAGCTGCAAATGTGCAAAGGGTGTCTACTCGGAACTTGACAGTGCCAGTGAATGTAAATTGAAAGTGCTCTTCAATGCTGTAAGAGACACCTTCACAGACATAAATAGGAAAAGAAATGTTGTCTTAATATCTACGGTCTCAATATGGATCTCACACAAATATCAATCTGTATCCTGCCAAAAACAAAAACAAAAAAACAGTATGTAAGTGATAATCGTTTAATACCAGGCTATCTCTATTTTTGCAAGACATTTTTTCTCAGCTGATTCTTCCTGTCATTGCATTGTCAGAGAAACTCTGTGTTACTACACTCTTGCATATTATGGCCCCCAACAGCCTTTGCATCCCATGGACCTACTTCTGATCTTGTATAGTCAACAGTTGATCTATGATTTTTTTCAGCTTCCCCCTTGTGCTTTAGTGGTCATTATCCATTTCCACAGATGGACGCATCAGCTCAAGTGGCAAAAGTTGATAACCTCAGTCAACAGAGAGGGGAGGGCTGAGAGATTTCATTGGTCTAGTCCAATGTAGATCAGGACTGTCAACCAAGGGCTGCATATTGTCTCTTTACTTACCTTTGCTGACCTGGCCCAGCGATGAAATCAATTTCCCAGTACACCAGCCAGTATTCAATGTTCATTCTGATTGTGGTACGTTATGTACGACTTGTTTTAGTGTCCCACCGTATATACAGTATGTTCACCTATACAATCTCACCAGCCTAGTAAATGACTAGAAAAGCAATCAGAGAATGCAGACCTCCGTCAAGGCAATGTGGTCACAAATACAATATGAATTCCAAATGGTGTTCTGGATCACCGATCACCACCAAAATTTTAAATTACTTGTCCCAATACACATGTTCGAAAATGTCATCCAAATCCGTGCAGTACTTTTCGAGTTATTTTGTACACAGACACAGAGACTTACACAGTCTCACAGTCACACACGGGTGAAAACATATCCTCCTTGGTGGGGATAATAAGCCATAGGCCTGGTATAGCCTTTTTGTGAAGGGCCATCCACCCACCCAGAAACCATTCTTGATATTAGGACAACAGTAAATTTCATATTACTGTGACTCATTCTGATTTATTGAAGACTAAATTTTCCCTGAAAGGCCCAATGACATGAGTTCCCGTTCCCGTTTAATATTTCCATGTGTCTATGTTTTTGAGGACAGCCTACGTGTTCGGCCTACTGTACGTGCTCCTTATCTGGTGTTTGTTAGCCGCAACCACTTGTGTGAATGGGAAGTGATGATGAGCTGATCTCACTCCTCAGGTATCAAGCATTTTTATATTTAAAAAGTAACATAAAATAAAATAGAATAAAATAAAATAAAATAAAAACACATCTAACAAGAAGCAAGGAATGAGCAGTGACATCAGCAAATCAAGTGAGAAACAGAGAAGCAGGACAGGACAGAGCAACATTACTTGCATATGATATGGGAGCGAGACAGACGGACAGAGAGAGACAGAGAGAGAGAGAGAGAGAGAGAGAGAGAGAGAGAGAGGAAGTAGCCAAGACCAATCCACAAAACAAAGGATCTGAAAGCAGAAGAGTGACGAGGAGAGTGTTTCAGAAGAACTAAAGGAGAACTCATCTGACTCTCATAGTTGATAGGCAGACTCCAGCTCTATTCATCTCCAGAATGGTGAGTTTTATTCTATAATCCACAGAATTAGAATATAATAACCCTCAAAATAAACATATCTAGATTCTGTTCACTTCAAGAATGCCCTTTTGAAATGGCCTATTTAATAGGCTTGTCAAACTCGGATTAAAATGATGTTTTCATGTTTGAATCCTTACTCTGTTTTCAGACTGTTCTTTCAATTTCTCTCATTAAGTAGAGTGCCTATGGCTGACAAAGATATTGTAATTTCTTGACAGGGAGTTATACAAAAATGCATAAGGTGTCTCCCTGTGAAAATTGATATAAAACAATGGAATGTTAATTGATTTAAATTGATGTAAATTGTGGCAATAATAGAGCTTCAGTGCAGACAAAACATTGACAAGAATCCTTAAATCAAAATTGCACTTTAAGTTGTGTGCAAATTTTTGTATCATTCTTTCTGCACTGTCATCTGTTATCTTTCAAGATATTGTGGAATTGTAAGGAAAGTTAAAGGAATGGTCCACCTCTTTATGAAAATTCGTAATTCACCTCCTTACTCTGAGTTACATATGTGGGTAAAAGCATTCTGGTTTCAGTGCTTGTGTATTCCTAGGACGACGGTAAGGGGGTGATTAACCAATTTTCATAAAGCGGTGGACTATTCCTTTAAAGGTGAAATCCACCTGGAACAACAGGTGAAGCAACATTTATTGTAGCAAAGCTGGTCAAAGGTATAACAGTTTGATTCGCTCATCTCTATTTTACACCTCTATGCACTGTACACAGATCAGTGTCTTGGGTCGGGACACTCAATCGGTCATGGCCCAACCTGCAGTCCACTGTGTGATTCTAATGCTGATTAAAGGTAATGAACTAAGGTCCATGGTAGAGCTTATACAGAACATGTAAAACAACCATACAGTATTATGTGTTTGTACTGTACATTAGCCAAATGATTTGAGAACAAAGCAGTTTTAAATTTGACACAAGTTACCGTAATAAGGCCTCATTCACCAACCATTCCTAGAAGAAATCCGTTCTTGAATACCACTTACGCAGATATAAGTTTTTTTTTTCTTTTTCCATGGGGCTTTACGAATTTAAGACATCTGTGAATGAGACCCATTGTCTTTATCCTTCTTTCGTTTTAAAATACAAAGATATATAAGTGACATGTACTGTAGTATTTTCTAGCACTCCTATGTAGCTTGATTGTTAATGTAATGTGTAAGTCGCTTTGGATAAAAGTGTCTGCTAAATGCATAAATGTAAATGTAGTATGATAAAAGTCATGTAGCCATCATGTCTAATCCTTGTGGTGTGTTTCAGGTGTCTTTGGGCAGGAGTGGAGGGTGTCCTACCCCCAGCGTACCTTCTGTGCTTTAGAAGGGGCCTCAGTGAACATGTCCTGCATATACTCCTACCCTAGTGGTCTAACTGATCAAGTCTCAGTCCAGTGGATGACCATTCATCATTATGAGGATCATATCCATGTAACCTGCAGAAATCAAACTAGGACGTGCTCTCTATATATAAACCCTGTGGGACGTTCAAATGCCAGGGATTACTACTGCAAAATAACAGCTAATGGGGCGGTGAAAAAGATCGGTCAGCCAGCAGTTAAACTGTCAGCCACAGGTGAATTCACTTCTTGGTTTGATATTCTCATCCATAACTGGTGCACAACACTAGCTGGTTTTCCATGGATACTTGAACATTTCATATTCGCATAAACAAAAATTTGGCTCAAGAATAATTATTTGCATCTGCACTTGTTTCCGTCAACTGTGTAGTGCAAAAAAAGGGAACTTTGTGCAAATCAAGTGACGTGTTCTGACCAGCTGTGGGATTAAGCGTGCTTTAACAACATCATATCAATTCAATTTTATTTGTACAGTGCGACACATACAATACAATTGCCTCAGGGCGCTTTACAGACAGTACGAGGAGTTAATGAGTAACAGAAATTAAACGCGTGTTACAAGTTGGATGGAGCTTTAAATCCTCATTACAATGACAAAAACAATCATGATTTGCATCATAATTTCTGATCAAGACTGGTAAGACATTTGTAAATTAATGTTGAAGAGGTTCATCTTACATTTGAATTCTGTTTTGCAGACTTGCATGTACTGGCCCCTAAACTAGTGAAGGAAGGCGATAACATGACTCTCACCTGCCAAACAAAGTGCAAATTATTTGGCAGCCCTTCATTCGTGTGGAGTAAAGATGGACGTCCTGTAGAGAAGAAGCAGATCATCAACAACCAGCTGCAGCTCCACCCAGTCAGTTATAAAGATGAGGGCAACTACACCTGTGCTGTTAGAGGACATGAGGATCTCCCATCTCCACCCATGAGGATAAATATCATCTGTGAGTAAAGATCATCATGATTAATGCCATGCTACCAAATAATTGTTGAAATGCTGAACAATTGATTCAACCCCATAAAAAAGTTGATTTAAACCCATAAAATGATACAGCAGGATGCGCTTAATCCAGAGTGTAAATGGAAATATCAGTTTAAAGGAAAAATCTGGCGTGAATCAACACGTAGTGCTACTATTTTATAGTGCCAAGCGCTATTGATAGCCACCTCAATCACTGGATTTCATGCAAGGCAGACTGAGATAGCGAAACGGCAGCTAATGGTAACAGAATGGGGCATTTCAAAATGAAAGCTAAGTGATTAGGTTTCGTTTTTGACATGCCTCATTCAGTTAGTGTTTGCTGCCGTTTCGCAAACTCGATCTACGATGCACAAAATTCGATGATTGAGGTGGCTTTCAGTCACGCTTAGCAGTATAAAACAGCAGGGCTACGTGTTGATTCACTCCGGATTATACCTTTAATGGTCAGTCATTTACACCTGCGGTTTTTAGAAGACATGAGGATTTCCCCTCTGTACTGTTCAAGCTGGTCAGGTGTCAGTATGAGAAAGCATGACATCAACAACTTTCCGTAGTAAAGATGATACTAGAGGAATCCCCCACCTCATTTTGAGAGTCTTAGTATCATGTGTACAGTATGTGTGATTATAGTGAATTATAGAATTCCTTAAAAACCCATAATCTACTCGCCTCACAAGCCAGACTGTAGCATAGAATGTATAGTCTGGTGAATTAAAGAGTGAAGAATAACAGGATGACGAATGATAGAATGCACTCAATCCTAGGTTATGGAATCTTTTAAAACCGCTGCTGCTGCACGCATATTACGACCAGAGCTATTTATTACTGTGAAAATACTACTATAAAATAGAAAAGCACTCAGAGAGCGCAGACCTCCAACAAGACAATGTGGTCACAGATACAATACATATTCCAGATCATGTTCTGGATCACAGATCGACACCAAAATCGAATCAGTTCTTGCTTGTCCCAATATACACATTTCATCCAAATCCGCGCAGTACTTTTCGAGTTATCCTGCTGACAGACAGACAAACAGACAGACAAACAAACAGACAGACAAACCAACGCTGCCAAAAACATAACCTCCTTGGCGGAGGTAAAAATTCAGCCACCCCATTATTGTTGACATTAGTCTTATACTTATTTAATATCAAGAGATATTTACTGTATTGTCTCTTTCCTCAAGTTCCCCCAAGAACACAAGAGTTCAGTCTGATCCATCTGGTGAAATAACTTATGGCAGTAATGTGACTCTGACCTGCATGAGTGAAGCTGACCCACCAGTACACAACTACACCTGGATCAAGAAGACTGGAGCTGTAGAACTGAAGTCAGGAGAGGAGAACACACTCACCTTCGGCAAAATCCGTTCTGAGGACAGTGGAGAGTATTTCTGTCGAGCAACCAATGATATGGGACAACAGGATTCTCCTGCTCTGTCCATCAGGGTTTTATGTGAGTAGCACTAGAAAAAATATGGTTGATATATTCATCACTTTAAAAATATTATTACAAAAAATATTATTGTAAAAAAAATGTTTTTACCTAATTAGACTAAGTAAACCGATTTCTGATGTAATTTGTGTTGGACAATTGTGTTAAGTCATTCAGTGCCATAAAAGGAATTCAGAATTTAGTGAACATGACATGATGCAATGCATGGCATTTGCCATGTAAACGAGAATGGGGAGAGTGCAAGCATTCGTCCTACTATACTGTATGTTTCTAGAGGTCTGCGCTCTCCGAGTGCGTTTATAGTTTTATTATTCCATGCTTCAGGAGCATCCAGATTGCCCATTAACATGTTTACCTTTACACATACAAATGCCACGTTTTAGGGTGTAAGTTAACTGCTCATTATTACCCATCTAGATCCTCCAAAGAACACAACAATCATTGCTAGTATCCTCGGTGTGATAACCAAGGGAACTAGCATGAATATGACCTGCAGCAGTGATGCCGATCCTCCAGTTGAGAGCTACACCTGGTTTAAGATGAATGAGTCCACTCCAGTCGGAACAGGACAGCAGTTCAGCATCACGAACATCAGATCTGAGGATGGAGGACAGTACTTCTGTAAAGCCAAGAATAAACATGGAGCGAAAAACTCAACTGCTGTGTCAGTGACAGTTGAAGGTATCAGTCCACTGCATCTCTCTCCAGTTAAAAGTTCAAGGGAATCCAGCAATAGCCCATGGTGCAAGGACACAAAGTGCTTTCAGTAGAATGAAGAACCACCAAATACTTCAACTAAATGGGGCATATGAAAACATAGCTGATAGCTGATGTGTTTCTTTGCCCCATTCAGTAAGAGTTAGCTTTCGAATTAATCTTTAATCTATGTTGTGTGAAATTTTTAGAATTTTGTTTCAATCTCTGTAAATTTGAGCAACAGGGCTATGGATTGATTCAAGCAAGACTTCTCCTTTTACTTGTGATTGTTATTCTCTCGTCATGCACATCTTAAATTTCTACTCAGTGACTCACTCGGTATTTCCCCTGCTCATGTGCTTCATCTTTCCTTAATTAGATACAGGAAAAGCGAGTCCTTTGAGGACAGCTGCGGCTGCTGTGGTCGCGGGGGTTTCAGTCTCGACTGCAGTCGCTTTATTGTTGGGATTAATCTGTGCTGCTGCCGGGATTAAGTGAGTATGGATTGGGGGTGGTGATTGAGCAGGCTAGAGCGAGTAAAAAATGTCATTGTATCTTGTATCATTTTTTTCAGATATCATGGTAAAGGAAAACAGAAGAAAATGGTAAGTTGCTGTTTTGATAGCAATAGTTTTTACAGTATGTTGCTGTGAAATTTAATATTAGTGTTATGTAAATTATGTAATATATTAATTTGTACATGAATATTTTTCAAGGTTGAAATTCAGTACTATATTGCTGTGAGATGTAATGTTAGTGTTATGTAAATTATGTAATATATTAATTTGTACATGAATGTTTTTTCAAGGTTGAAATTCAGTACTTCGGCATTGACACCCAGGGAAGTGGTCTGAGCGATGTTACTGGTCCCCTCGATGCGGACACTGACCTCTGTGCTGATGCAGTACGTGTAGGAGAAGCAGAGGAGGATGTCCAGTGTGAAAATTTTACTGGTGTTCATTTTCGAAGGGACGATACACAGAGGTGGGTGCCTCCAACAACTCATATTGAACAAAGGCCTTTTAGTTTCCAGTCTACAAGTTTGCATTTATTATTATTATTATTATTATTATTATTATTATTATTATTATTATTATTATTATTATCATCATCATCATTACTGTTAATGTTATTATTCATTTATTTATTTATCTATTTATTGGTAAAAGTATCTGGTCACTATTTTCACATTTTGTGATCCCACTTGTGCAATGTATATTTGACAATCACTTTTGTTCTGTTATTTACTGCAGTTCCACTTTTCGACCAGAGGTGGAGCCCTTACAAACCTTTGGCAGTGTACAACACACACCACCTTGATGCAAAATATTACACCATAAACATACTCCTGCTACACATCTACAATGCAAAATGCAAAAATATCATCAACACACATCTATTGTTATATAGATTTAATTTATAGATATAAGATACAAACTATAGAGATCCTTAAATGTATGAATGCTTGAATATGCAACAAAATCATGACACACATGTAAGACTACTAGATAGATCGTAAGGAATTTATGATTTACAAAATATATAAGGATATATAATGTCTTTTTTACACTTGAAGTAAAAAATAAAACCTGCATTCTTCTCTGCACTCTGTATATGTTTGTTTTGTAGTATCTGCTTCATGGATGCCTCAAGTACTGTACAACAAAACAAAACAATTTACAACAATAGAACAACAACAAAAAATCTGTTCCAGATTAACTGTCATGTTGATGATCGGGCACTACTGAATACAGACAGATGCTAAAGTACTTTTTCAGGCACTGAAGAGGCACCTTACAAGTGTTATGTACAGTGTAACATTGACAGGACTGAAGTTGTCAAATTGTCAGGACTTGGCCATTAGGTGGAGACAGAGATCTATTTTTTTTTACTCTGCAATCAGAGCATAGTAAGTTTATTTCCTCTGCCGAGAACAGTGTTTGTTTGTTTGTTTGTTTTCAACTGTGTTTGTTTATTTGTCTGTCTGTATACAAAATAAAATTATGCACGGATTTGGATGAAATTTTAACCAGAGGTGTGTCTTTGCCCAAGGAAGAAACCATTCAATTTTGGTTTTGACCGGTGATCCAGAAATTCCTTTTGGAATTTACTTTGCATCAGTGACTGTATAGCCTGCACTGTCTGAGTGCTTTTCTTATAAAAGTTTTCTAGTTCATACTTAGATTAATCTTCTGAATGTGCTGATGTAAAACCCCGCCCACTAAGTATTCATTTTTAGAGTTTTAAAAAATGTTTTTAGATTGTGTAGAGGTATAAGTAGGTCGTTTGACATTGTTACCAGGCAACCAACATAACGGCGAGATTTCAATGTAATTTCCGGCCACCAGTGTTTACCGTCTAGTCCTCACCCAGTTTTTCACAGTTGGTGATTGAGGTGATGCTCAGACCGGTGGGAGGAGCTGTGAGAATGTATTTATATGTAATGTTTCCATAACCAAAAGTGATAAACACAAGTACTGTGTGCAAAATGACCTTGGTGTTCCTCTTTCAACAACATATCAAGACATACAGGGGTGGCTGTTACCCTAAAATGTTGACCAGGCAAGACTAAAGAGTACTTAACACTAAATAGTACTTACAACAACTTATAGGTATAACCATAAGCTAAGAACTACTTAGGGTTAAGAAGACTTTGGGAATCGCAGCCCTTGTCAATGGTAGGCCTAATTGCAATGTCCTTGGTGAAAAATTGACACACAATGTGTTTGTGTGAAGGAAACAAGGCCTACATTTTCCTCTTCTGTAGTCACATGATTACAGTTCTACAGTGTCACATTGACTAAAGTGCTAGTTTGAAGTGTGATTGTGTAGAGAATGGCCTACGTGCTCCCTCTCTTGTTATGGGTGACAGTGTCAGGGGTCACTGCTAAGCAGAGTGGCTGCAACATATCACACCTTTTGTCTTGCAAGCACTAACAGACAAATCACCTTTAAGAATAATCAAGACACACTGAGAGAGAAAGACAGAGAGACTGTGTGTGTGTGTGTGTGTGTGTGTGTGTGTGTGTGTGTGTGTGTGTGAGAGGTGTGTAGGCCTATGTGTGTGTACTGTATGTACTGAAGGATGGAAAGTGAGAAAGAAAGAAACACAGCACAGAGGTTAAATTTACATGACACAGCAACAGATCATCTGCAGTTATCTCCTAATATCAGGTACATACAACATCTGTATATTATTTTAATCAATATAAATTGCTTCCCTTTCAGGTAAACGGTTTGCATGAAATCTGCATTCTATTTCATACTACAGTATAACTTTTATCTCCAAATACAGTTGGATTAAAAAAAAAGAAACAAAAGAACTTAGGAGGACGGAAACTTTCTAAGAGACATCTAGCCGTCAATCCATCCAGAGAGAGGTTCTACAAACAAAAAAAAGGATCTTGCAATACACAATGATGGCTCTCTTTATAGTCACCTTGTATACCACTTCAGGTATGTACATGACATTTATTTATGATGAATTACTAACCATGGTGTTTACATGGTGTGTAGATGGCAAGCAAGGAGGACAAAAGAGGTAGCATTTAGCATATTATATGACCACTGATTATAACTGTATTTCCTATCCTTTAAAATGAAACTTTACTTTTGTGTGTTGCTTATTATTGTTCCTGGCACCTTGTACAAATGTGTAAAGGTAATTCTAAATGTTAGTTTTGCATGGACTGAGAGCGGTTGTCACTAGTCTTGATGGACGTATCCATTGCCATTGTGGCTATAGGGAAGATGAAGCCACATGTACTTAGTAGAAATAACTGCACTATGTTTATGGATATGTACAGTAGATGACGTTATAATTTCACTAAGATGGGAGGACCAGGGCAGTTTCTAGCCTTTTCGCTGCCCTAGGCCAGATTTGAGTTTTGCTCTTTCTAGAAATACAAGTGAAAAACAAAAGAAACTAAGTTATAAATGTATTGTGATGTATTGCGATGCCCCCTTCATATCACCTAGTTCGGCCCTGCTTCAAACGACAACGTGTGTGTGTGTTAAGTCTTTATACTGGTAGTAGTCTTGTTTCAAGTTTTGACCTCAAATTTCTGACCTCGTGTTGTTTGATAATTTTCTGATCTGAGTTTGACTCTTTGCACCACCATTTGTGAGTTAATGTCAGTTGGTCAGTTAGAAGTGTTAATGGTATTTAGAAGTCAGTGTTAGTGAGAAGTCAATTAGAAGTGGTTGCTAAATATTCAGCAACTTTAACCTTTAACCAAATTTACCCAAAAGCCTAATTATTTGCCTGTCTTTCCCCATAGAAAGCAGTACATTACCCCATCTCAACACCACTCAATCTCACCCATCATCTGATACGATACCCTTTACATCCGGTGAGGTTTATTTTCTTTGGCCATGTCGTTCTTCTATAATTACTACAAAAAGGCATCAGTTTCTCATGAGCCTAAACTATTAACCATTTTTAGGACCAAACCAGCTGATGCCATCACACAGTCTTCCACCCACATGGTCTTCATTCATGCCGAAAACTACCACACTGGCATTTCACACAGCAGCGAGTTCCTCTCCTTCTGGCGGTGAGCATCCTTTGGTTTTGTTGGTGTTGGTCTCTTTTCTTCAGTATGATTACGTAAGTATCTGTGTTACTCAAGACATTAGTCACACTCTAAATGTATGTTCTGCCTTTCAGATGCTATCCAGGAAGCTTCATCCAAATCAGCAAACTCTGCCACAATCCTTGTATTGGCTAGAACTACAACTCCCACAACAGCTGGTGAGAGTCTTTTCACTTATAACGTTCCAGCTTTCGCAATCCAGATTCACCGGCAAGAATGAATTGTGAAGATCTACTTCTCAGTCAAGTAGAAATAGCAACATCAGTCCCAAACGTAGGGGTGCATAATTATTTAAATCCCTCACAACTATGCAACAGCACACTTATCCGATAAAGCTGTATTCGGCAAGTCTACATCATTCCGAGACTTGGTCAAAAAAAATCTAAATCATACAACGCGTTAGATGGAGCCGAATACAGCATTGACTTTGTGATGCAAATAACATTGCACTAATCAAGTGGCGTGTTCTGACCAGCTGTGTTGCCGCCAGGCCAACATCTATGGACAGAAATGTGCTAAATGTCAATACACACAAATTAACTTGTTTCCATCTAACATGAATCTATTAATGCCGTATTCACATTCAAGATAAATCTCAAGCGAATTAGATTGATATTCAAATTGGTGGGAAGATGATGGGTATCTGCATGTCTCCATCCAAAGATTTGATGTTCATACAAATTAGAAATTGGATGGAAATTCAACTTATGACAATGTTACACTTAACATTCTATTTACTTTGGTTGTGCTTTCCTACATCTTACCGAGTACTTTGCAGATGGATTTAAAATGTATGCTTTTCTATGTGAAGGTAACAGTGTCAGCATTTTCCTGCCAGTGGCTATGTTAGTGGTTGGATTGATCTGCTCTGTAGTCTACATCTGTTGGAGGAGCCCAGTTTGGGGTGAGGACAAAATATTATAAACTTTTGATTAATGACATTTTAAACTGAAAGTGTCAATCCATCTTTATCATATACATACAGTATTTTTATATTACATCAAATATAATGGATATTCTAAGACCTTTGTGAATCACACACACACACACACACACACGCAAATAAAACCTTTCCATGACCAAAGTTCTGTGTTAAACAGGTTCCGACTCTTCAGACGGAGGCAGACATCGCAGAGACTCTGCTCAAGTCAGGGTGGTAAGGCCCTTTAAGTCACTAACTTTTAAGGTTCAGTTAGACAAGTTTTTGACAATGTTTTTGACAGTGAACTGAAAACCAAACCTGTCTATCAAACAAAACATGTTGTTAGATGAGCTGTAGGACATATTTACCACATAGATAACTATGAAGTCATCCAATATCATCATACGACACCTTCATCATGTTAATGTAAAATCTTTTCTAGTAAATCAAACATGTACTATAATTGGGATCTTAAGATGTGTGATCATTAGGCTTTTAAGGGATTGTCACATACATCATTTTGCAGGATGCTGGTGATTATGAGTGTATTTATGGCAACATTGACGGTTCACGCTACCAGAGCATCAGAAGGAAGAAACATGAGCCAGTATATCAGAGTCTGAGCCTTGAAACAATGCACCATGAACCAGTTTACCAGAGTCTGAGCCTTGATGCAACGCAACATCAACCAGTTTACCAGAGTGTGAGCCTTGATGCAATGCAACATCAACCAGTTTACCAGAGTGTGAGCCTTGATACCATTCAGTCTGATGCTCTCTATGATACGCTGAACTCCAACACCACCAAAGCCGATGCACTCTACGAGAGTATGCACACCACAACCACCCAACCTGATGCAGTTTATCAAAGCCTGAATCCCAACACCAGCCAACCTGATGCAGTTTACCAGAGCCTGAACGCCAACACCACCCAACCTGATGCAGTTTACCAGAGCCTGAACCCCAACACCACCCAACCTGAAGAAGTTTACCAGAGCCTGAACCCCAACACCACCCAACCTGATGCTGTTTACCAGAGCCTGAACCCTAACACCACCCAATATGATGCCGTTTATGAAAGCATGAACACCAACACCAACCAAACTGATGCAGAATCCCAGAGCCGGAACCCCAACACCATCCAACCTGATGCAGTTTTCCAGAGCCTGAACCCCAACCCCAACCAATCTGACACAGTTTATGAAAGCATGAACCCCAACACCACCCAACCTGATACAGTTTATGAGAGTTTGAGCCCAGACACCGTCCAAACTGATACAGTATAAAACAGTCTGAACCCCAACACCACCCAACCTTATACAGTTATTAGGGGTGGGCATTGATGAAGTTTTATCATCAATATCAATGCAATTGTCAATTTTGCCTATCAATCAATCGTTTGCAATTCACTTTGTGATAGTTTGTCTACAAAATAGTTTATACTATTTTCCAGACAAAACAGAACAGAAATACCATGTAGACATTAATAAATGTATAATCCATTGTTAGTTAAGGATATAAAGACAAATAAACACATATACTGTATGTTAGTGTCACACTGTAGGCTATATCGTAACACAACATTTTTATTTATCACAACATGCAGGCAGGGAATGATAATGTTTGAGGCATACAATTACAATGGAATTGGACAATTGTTCTCGATGCCCACCCCTAACAGTAGCCATTGCTTGAACTTTACCCTTATTTAATCATACATAAACCAGCCCTGAATCTGAAAAAGTCGGCAAGCCTAGTTTAAGATAAATCCACTGACGTAGACATAGTCTGTGCTGCAATGTTAAATGTGTGAAGGGTGGGCCATCGCATTTGCCTTCTCACAAGATTATTTTTTTAGGTTCTTTTACTCTTTCCTCTCAAATCATTCGGTGTAGGAAAATGTGAAGTGACCTGCACATTAGAGTTAGATTCATTCTCTTGAGCTCTAAAATGTCCAAGATACGGCCGAATCTGAATCCTGGATTGGGTACACCCCTAAAAGCAATATATTTGTGTATATAAATGAAATGACTACGACCTCAAAAGAAACACAGATAAACTAGAAAGAGGAAGTTGAGCAATTATCTTATCTCTGCCGTGAGGTCAGCCTGACCAGAAATTTAAAAGCGCGTGGAAACTCTGTAGTTTTCCATCAGTATGTGTGTAACAGAAACAGTAATAGGAAAAGAGAGTGCAGAGTATTATTATTATAATTGGGTATTAGTACATTAATAGTACATTAATTAATCAAGGACATACAGTAAACTAAGTTGTGCAACTCAGGATGAAGATTCTCCTAGCTTTTCTGTTCTTCTGCGCAGGTAAATCATCCATTGTTCTAGCTATTTACTTAAATAATGGAAGATCTGATATCACCTAGTAATTAAGAGTCCAGGATCAATGTCAAACTTGTTGCCCTGGATCAATGGGTTAGGTTTAGGGCTAGGGTTAAGGTTAAGGTTAGGGTTAGGCTTAGGCTTAGGTTAGAGTACATTGATCCAGGACAAACAAGTTATCAGATCTTGCTTAAATAATACATAAATAATAATAATTAAATAATAAATAAATAAAGCCAATGTTTAGTGATGTGTATTAATTTTAATCATAATTATTATTCTTTGTTTAGTTTCAGGTCCTGCTCAGGTGCTATTTGTAGATGCCAACGTCGTTAAAATGACTGCATTCTCTGGAGGCAGTGTCATTTTCAGTTGCAACTATAGCGATAAACATCCAGGTGTTACTAGATTTTTCTGTCAGGGTGACTGGCTGAATTGCGGCTCAAACAAACGTTTTCTCCAATATTATGAAAATAACAAGTTACTAGTGCTAATGACAAACCTCATCCCACATGATTCTGGGATGTATTATTGTGGAGAGAAGCTGGGAAAAAGAAACTGTACCATCACCACATTCAATTTGGAAGTGAACGAAGGTGAGTCTTCATTTTTCACATTCACATGTATGATGTTATGGTGGTCAGTTTCCAATTATTGTTCAGAATTTCACTAAAACTGAATACGCAGAAATATAAAATATATTCAAATCTTTTGAATTGGCTTGTTGTGTCCTGAACCACTGGTGTCATTAACAGATCAATGTTGTGGACCCTCATTCAAAAAAATTGTTCATGTCGGAGAGTCGGACATGAGGATTATTTGTAAATACCCCCACGGCAACCAAGGGAACGTCAAGTACTTGTACAAGAAGAACAACGAGAGTGGCATCTCCATGTGTGTCTCATCTGATTTATCACAACTACCAAGTAGATATGTTTTACATATTATAGCTAATATGAGATTGTACTACGTGCACATCCCAAGGCCAACTCTGGCTGATGCTGGAGTCTACTGGTGTGGCGTGGGTACTGGAGGAGACACTGGCAGCGTAAGCCTCGTTCAGGAAATGGAACTCAACGTCATTGGTGAGTGAAGGCGGTCGTCATTTTCACACATTTCAAGAATGACTAACATATTTCATGGGTGAGTCAACCTAAGAAAATGAAACAGGGCAATTTTCCAAGCTGATATTATGGATATCTCTAACGTATGGAGGAGAAGAGCACTTTAATGTCCGCACAGTAATGTCTTCACTCCTTCACTTTGATATTCTATGGTGGAGAGGATCTATAGGACTAGATCTGCATTGACATTGAAGTGCTCCCAAGTGCTACTCCAAGATATGTTATTGTTATTCATTGTATCAGTTTTACAAAATCACATTTTATTTTATATGCCCTTACTAAGCCAACTACTCCTGCAATTGTATTTGAAGGAATTATCCGGAGTGTATCAACATATAGCCCTTGCTGTTTTACCTTGCCAAGCGCTATTAATAGCCACCACAATGTCTGAATTTCGTACAACGCAGACCGAGATAGCGATACGGCAGCTAATGGTAACATAATTAATTATGTTTCGTTTTGACATGCTCCATTCTGTGTTAGCTGCAGTCTCTCTTTCTCGAGCTAACATCAACCATGGCAATGAAACTTTTTATTCAAACCTAATAATTGTATGGCCATCAATCCTAACCAAAAAATAGGGCACTGCGGTTTTGTGAATCACTTTTAACTTACTTTACTTTTTTTCAGATCCCCAAGACCAGACTACATCAGTATCCACACCATATCCTTTCTCTCTGGCAACTGAAAAACCCACACAGACTATTTCCAAACATGGTGAGCATTTGTTTGTACTTAGTATTAGCCTTACAATTCAGTTCTATTTCTGTTGTCTTCACCCAGTAAAACCAATGGTATTAAATGGTAATTCTTGTCAGTCATGTTTCAGTTGTCAGTGACTTGTCAGTACCAATGTAGATGTTTATAGTTAGTTAACCACATTATTATAGCCAGGCTAGTGCCACCTAGTGCTCCTGGTCAATATCACATTTTACTCGAGCACAGTCAAGGATCTCTCCATTAGCTTAGGGCACCTCCAGCTATTTTTTCATTTCTTTTATTTTGGCTGGGCTCTGACATGTAAAGATGGCAAAGCAAGGCTTCATGAGTTAATGAGGCTTTCCAGTGCAAAGGCTCACCAAAAGGCTCATTACCCGAGAGCTCATGAGATCTTTCTCTCTAGTGTCACCTGCTGTCCAAAGGGAAATATAACAGCCTAAATTAGCCTCGTAGATGTAGGCTCTGGTTTGTGTAAATGTGGTCACGCTTCGCTAACCTTTTCTTGTTCAGCACTTTGGCTTGACTGCAGTTGTTGTTAGATGTTCTGTATAAATAAATGCATACTTAAACCAGTTGAAGCCTAAACCAATGAATGATTATAAAAGTGTGAGAGTGTGTGCATGTGTGTATCTGGAAATAATATTATTTTAATGCTTATCAATCAAATTAAATGAACGCAAGACTTCTTATGAAACTAGGAACAAACTTTAACAGACCAACAGACCAGTATACTAATATAATTTGCACTACTACTAGGCTACTACAATAATAATAATAATAATATCAGGGTAATTAATCAGAGAGCGTGTAGGCCTACATTTGTGTATGTGTGTGGATACATGTGGTTTTCTGTAAATAATAAATAAAGAATGTTTAATACTGTGTTGCGAAATAATCTGTTCATAATAAACACTGTAAACCTATGAATTAATCAAATACATACATCTGTATGTACATAATTAGTAAATAACTTAGCTTACTTGCACATACAGCATTAACAATAGTGATAAATTGCTGTTCAAAGCAAATAACACTGAGAACCTTCTGTAATGCTCTGCTATTGAGACTAATGTAAAAAAAAAAAAAAAAAAAAAAAACACTGCTGTTACACAGCTTGGCCACAGGATGGTGATCTAAGACCACAAATGGGAACACTAAATAAACTCTGAAGCCTACAGAAACCGATGCCGCGAACAGCACGGTAAATTGCACTTCAGAGTGCTCAATAGAAGCTCGAATACGAGCATAAGATTTGGATAGAACTCCTCCGGCAAAAAAAATACATTTTACTTTCCCTTTTCAACATATTCATTTTGTGTATACCATGTTTAATGAATTAAATAATGGGCTGAAAATACTGATAACACCATCTCTAGAAATATTTTGATTGAATTCTCAGCTCTGCCGTTTATGTCTCAAACATTCTATTCTGAGATTCCCGTAGGCTTTAGTTGTAATAAATACGGTCCACCAATCAATCTGACATTACATACAAAATGTGCAATCATTAGTATGAAATGTTGTCTAAGTATCTCTCATTTATTTGCTACGTTTGCAACATTTGCTGTAACAACCAGCATCACAAGTCAACGCACGCACAACCTGCCTCTCACAAACACCAAACGTCAACTCAATACGCAGGCGAGGATCTGACGCCTTTTCAGCGGGAGCAACACTCGAAATGAGCCACTGACGTGTACACAGAATGTGAGGTCTCACATTTGGTTGGTCACGTGCTTTTTAAGGAAAGGAGACAGATCTCGAACGAGGTTCCATGAGGAACGCCCCCTTTTTGCTCGGAATCTCGTTCGTAGCCTCGCTTCAAAGGCCACATCATTACTGACATGCCTTATTTTCTTAAAGGAACATTTCACCTTTTTATGAAATTTGGTTATTCCCTGGAGATACATATGTGGGGAAAAGCATTTTGGTCTCAGTTCAGTGCCTGTTCCTAGTCTGGCCACCCCAATTTTAGCCATAACTTAGCATAGGTGCTGGAATGTAATGTTGCCAAAGAGTTGCTATTTGGCTACTTTACATTGAAGCGCCTATGCTAAGCTAAAGCTAAGAAAAAGTAAAATTGGGGTTGCCAGACTAGGGCAAATGTTTTTACTCACATAATATGTAACTCCAGGTAAGAGGGTGAATATTCGATTTTCTTAAAAAGGTGGATTATTCCTATAAAGTCACAGAAAGTAGCTGTTCCTGAGGAAATAACACAAATTGAGAGGTCCCAGAAGCTTTGTGCAAAGTGAAATGATAACTATTATCATTATTTGTTGGTTGTGGGAAAATGCGGCTGTAATTTCACCATTGAATACTGGATGCTGCAGGGTGACCAACGAACCCATACAAATATAACGATATTTAAGCTCCCATTAATGCAATAAGCTAACCAAGCAGGAATTCCTCTGATTCGATGGTTTATCTTTTTGCTTTCGATTATGTGTGTGTAAACATGCACCAGCAGCTAACATATTTTCTGCTATCAAGGTGACATCTTTATCCTCATCCTTCTGGCCATGTACATTCTGTTTGGATTGGTCTGTGTAATAATCTACAAGCGCAGGAAGAACGCTGCTATGAGTGAGTCACATGTACTGTGCCAGCCCCAACACTAATACACAGACACTTTCTGTTACGTTCTTAGAACATCTGACAGTGTAACTGATAGAATTGACACATTTAAAGACCCACCAGGAAACTTTTCACCACTGTTTCAAGTATCCTTTTAATCAGACAATTGTTTTGGTACCATGTCCCAATTAATGTTGATGACATCATAAGAAGGGTGGATACATGTAAGTTTTATTTCCACCAGTCATCCAGAAATTGCATTGTACAGTTCTGGGTGGGGTGTAGGAAACCACATAACAATAAAAGAAAACCTACTGTAGTTACAGCATGATGTTCAAACTGTCTTTGCTATCAGACATCATTTGCATGTACCAGCAGTGACAGTAAGACTGAACAATGTTTGGAAGGTTTGCCTTTGATGTACCTAGTTCACTAGTTGTACTGCAAAAAGTTGCATGGTGATCCTTTAATAACCTTGTGTTAATTGGTTGACCTATTCAATCACAGGTGGACACAGAAGCACTGGAGAGCAGAGACAGGTAAGGGTATGCAATAACCTTCATTTAATTTAATCATTTGAAATGCTCATTTTTTTAAAATCAGATCTGTAATCATTTAACCTAGGCAGCATCAAATTATGTGATTTATTGTTGAGCTTCACCTAGTTCTACATATTCTCTAGGATGCTGATGATTATGAAAATGATCTTGAAGGTGTGAACTCCAACAACATCCAGAGCATTTCACTCTACCAGAACTTGACTACTAGGAACAGGCAACCTGATGCAATTTACCAGTGTATAAATCCCAACACCACCCAACCCGATGCAGTTTATCAGAGCCTGAACCCCAACACAATCCAACCTGATGCAGTTTACCAGAGCCTGAACCCCGACACCACCCAACCTGATGCAGTTTACCAGAGCTTGAACCCCAACACCATCCAACCTGATCCCGTTTACCACAGCCTGAACCCCAACTCTATTTAGTCAAACAACTAGAAAATTGGGGGCATTCATTATGTCATTAAGACATCCAGTGGGTCTTTTTGCCCTCAACGGCGCCTGGGGTGGGTAATACTAGCCTGACATAGCCCGACCATAATACTGCTGTTCATCCGTATTCATGGTCTGGAGGTTCTTTAACCTGGCGCGATTATACTGCGGGGGGAGGGCATTCACTTTTGGTTTGAAACAATTGGACAGCTCGTCTAATCAGCGTCGCTTATTGGCCGGTAGACTCTCTACCGATATAAACACGCCCAAGAGGACCGTTCCCAGACCATGGATACGTATGAACATTCGTATTATGGGCGGGCTATGTCAGGCTAGGGTAATACTGCCTGGTCGCTGTTGAAGGCAAAAAATACCTTGTAACCCCCACATGCTTCAAGGGCAGCTAAATTAATGGCTGCTCGCTGCTAGATTGCATTTCCTTAGGAGAATTTGCGAGAGTAGGCTTGCTATTTATTACCCAGTGCAATGTTGCCGACAAGATGAAAGGCCAGAAACATGGCCATGCACCCTCACTCCAAGTCTTACATCAGTGTGCTAAACACATCAAAAGATATGTTTTGATAACTACTGGCACCACCCCTTATTGAACGTAGTCAGGATGGGGTGGGTCCCTAGTCCCAATACCAAAATTAGTCTTGATGTGTCAAACAGTTGACAGTTATGAGCTCACTTCCTATTTGGCTCAGACAGTAGACAGTGTGTGTTTGTTGTAACTGTTAGTGTGTTTGCTCCTTATATGCTTACTGCACCAAAACTGTCTGAATGCACATCAAGTTATCTCCCAGATGGGTCATATACATTTTATTACTGATCAGTACAGACACTTGACATAAGATGAGTCAGATTTTTGTTATTCAATTGCGACACACTTATTCGATTTGTTATATTTCCCTTTGTGTCCGGTCATGACTGCTTTGCATATTTCTTTAAAAATAAATGCTTTGTCATTAACTGTCGTTGTATTGTTTAATC
>JAODXP020005076.1:0-15000 GCA_027497455.2 Sardinella longiceps | reverse complement strand
ATCAACTTCCACAAGGGGGAGGCAGAGAGCCAAAATGAGCCCAGCTCTGCGGTTGCCGCCAAAACAAAGATCACCACTGAATATGCCTTGATCCAACCTCACTGATGACCTTACCATGACCCGACCACAAGAGGGCAGGAGAGATGAACCACTTGAGCTGCAACATCCACAGGAAATGACACGATATGCTACCGTTCAAGACCACATTCTTTCTGAACATTCTGTGTGAACTCATCCTCTTCTCCCTCATTCTCTAGTGCCAATATAGGACCCAACTCTTGAGGATACAGTTTGAAATGTTGCTCTTATTCACCTGGGACTTTAAAACTGTTTATTATTATACTATTTCAGTTGTTGATACATAATGCCATGTTACTGTAAGTAGGCTAACAATAACTTATTATCCATGATGTTGTAAGTTAAAAGATGTGTTAAGATAAGTAAGAATGCTACCAGAGGGTGCTATTCACGCACCACCTCTTCCCGCTCTATTACCTACATCTGCACATGCACCCCATGGCCTGTTTAATCTAACCAGATATATTATTTGTATAGTTTTTAAGTGTATCACCTCGTAAGCAACGTCATATCAACCTACATGGGGGCAGCGACAGCTGAATGAATAAAGTACTGGCTGTGGTTGCACCCAGAGCTGGGTAGTGAAGGAGAGACAGAGACCAAATGAAATAATTGTCAAACATAATTATAATAATATAAACCTCAATTTAAATGTTAATGACCCTACAGACTGAGATACTGTACTGTTATCTACTAAAGAAGCAGAAGGAAGAAAGATGACACAGGGAGATGGTTTATCACATCATGTCACCCACAGAGAAGCAGGAAATAAACAACAGTTATTTAAAAACACACTAGTGGGTGTTGCTGGTCAGTGAAAAAATACTTTGGCCTCATTAGAAAAGCACATATAGAGAAAACCTACAGACGTAAACAAACATTAGTGTGAAACATGGACAGGGACAGAACAAGTGTTGCGTCACTTGTATTCAAGATGTAGGTTCTTCCAATTCTCATCGCGTTCCTCTCAGGTAGATATATAAATGCTCTTATTTAGTTAAAGGAGACATTTGGTGTGGTAAGGACCCACAGTATATTGCAACATCATTAAAAGTTGGAACATTTGCCGGGGAGCAGCATTTTGAGAAGTTTGTGCTGACCGGAGAAAACCACTTGCTAGTTGTTGTTTCCGGGGGCATCCAACTAAGATGTTATCTGTAGAATTACTAAGTTTGCAATGCCTAGTTTTAAATGTTGGACCTATAATTGTACTATAAACAAAGTGTGTGGCTATTGTGAGCCTTAAAGTGGTTTAAAACAGCGATTTGGCTACTAATACCTACAAGAATGATCCTCAAAGGGGGAGCAACGGCAACTTGCAGAACAGTTCAGTTTACCAGAGTCTGAACCCCAACACCACCCAACCTGATACAGTTTACCACAGCTTGAACCCCAACACCACCCAACCTGATGCAGTTTACCAGAGCCTGAACCCCAACACCATCCAACCTAATGCAGTTTACCATTGCCTGAACCCCAACACCACCCAACCTGATGCAGTTTACCAGAGCCTGGAGTGCGTTTCCCAAAAACTAACGAACGTAGCATTTAACGAAGATCTTACTATATTAGTTCAAGCTAGCGACTGAACTTATTCCCGCGTGTCCCAAAACGAGATAACTAAGTAAGTACCTCCATAGTAAGAAGTTGGTTAGTAGGGAAGACGTTAGTCCAAACTATGTCCTTTGCAGATGTTTTCGGAAGTGTCCGGAGAGTTCGTAGGCATTCGTTGCGATTAGGATCATGGGATATCGCCAATGTTACCAAATGTAAAACTACGGTGTTGTCATTTACAGTTGTGGATAATGTTCACTGTCTGTCCTATTTGCATAGAGTTTTAGAAAAGGAGCAATTTCAATGAGTTTGTGTTGGAATATGTTCAGAAATAAAGCATGGGCTTCGGGGAGGACGTGCTATTTGCCAATAATGCCAATGCAAGCTTCACAGTTATTTTAGAAAGTTAAGCATGGGCTATTTGGCCATAATAGTAGTATTTAATGAGCAACTACACACCATTAGTATTAATAAATTCTAAAAACGTATATTTATATGTATGATTTCAACAATTCTTGATGGCAATTATTTCAATTCGTCAGTGGCATACCTTGCTAAGGCTGTCACGTAGAGTTTGACACATTACTTGTTTTGTCAGTTCAAGTTCGAATCCAGCCGGGAATGCTGCGGCTTGATTTTAAATTAGGAATCGTAATGTAATGATTTAATTGCATCAAAGTTGTAATTTGAAGTTTCTGCCAGTCAAGAAGACCAATTGTTTTCACAACATGCATTTTACAACGTGTATCCTCTCGTCAGTTAAACTCATTTGTAAGAGTCAAACTGAGGTCAATCAAACTGTGATAATTAATTCACGCTGTAGGTGGGAGTAATGCATCAAGTGGTGTCGCGTCAGCAGTATTTCACCCCAAAACAGCCAAAGAAGACATCACGTGGCCATATAACTAAGCTTCTTTGGCTTTAACTTGCACCTTGGAGTGTCAGCTTGAACTAACAAGTTTTACTAACAAGAAACTATGCTTAGTCTGGACTATGCTTTTGGGGGACACCAGTGATGAACTAACTATGCTTTGACTAACGACGTTATCACCATAGTTAGTTATATTGTCAACAAAGGAAGCTCGTTAGTCTGGCCGATGGCTTTGGGGAACAGAAACATATTCCAAACTAACTAACAAGCTACCTTAGTTAGCAACTATGCTTTTGGGGGACGGACCCCTGAACCCCAACACCACCCAACCTGATGCAGTTTACCAGAGCCTGAACCCCAACACCATGCAACCTGATGCAGACTATCAGGGTTTGAATTCCTAGCCTGATTTCCATCGACTTTCAAAGCTCTGCGAGACTTTGGTCTAGTGCCTCGGTTTGCTACTGCTTGATGTTAGAAAATGTTAGAAAATGCTTTCTGAGTTCCCCAAGCCTGACCCAGACCCTGAACCCCAAATTCTGCCAACATATGTAGTCATACTTACACCAAACATGTAATTTGATTTAAATATTCTTTTACCTGGGAATCTGTATGATATGTCTGTGTTAACCAGACAGGCTGTAGGCTGTATGTTATGTTCTATATGTGAGAGAAACTGCATGAGTCCTGCATTTCGTCATTTGTGCAAATTTTTGATTTGATTGACTGCATTGTTCACCAAGATGTGTACAAATATATCAACCAGAAAGGCCATCACCTATGTACTAGGCTTAGGCTAGCTTTGAAATGTGGCCTGTAAGCCATCCCATTTCTATCACTGCAGATTTGCTGATTACTTTGAATTAAAGCTGTACAATAATCTGCTGATTTAGCTCAATATTTCTCCTTTTTGATTGTTGATGTTTACTGATGATGTGCACCATAATTTATGTTACTCTGCATTGTGTATTTTCTCTTCTTTTTTATGTAATTACAGTATGTCAATGTAGCCTGGGAGGACCCATGCGCCATAGCACGCTCAATTTCTTTTCACTGTGTAAAGCAGCATGGTGACCATGGTTGATTTTCTCGCCTGCTTTCGGTATCCAATCACAGAACAAAAAAGGACTAGTGCGGCCCTCACAATTTACTCACAAATCGTGTTTGTTTTTTTCATGACATTTGGTATGCTACTGCAAGCAACTTTAAGCAGTTGGCTTCTCAGATTGGTCATCTCAACACTGTACTGAAACACCCCAAACCCCCTCCTTCTTGTTTAAAAAGCTTGCTAAATAAAGTATGTTGTTTTCTTCGCATGAGAAGAGTGTTCACACTTACTGCGTGTGTTGGCCACGGGGCCTGTGGTAAGGGCTGACTCTGAGTAAAGAATTGGCTGTGGTTCACCACAGGGCTCGGTAGTGGAGGACAGACAGAGATAGAGAGTGCACTTTATTATTATTTTTTTTTTTTTTATTGAAAGTTTTTATTCATAAAGATCACAAGAAGAAAAAAAAAAACAATACATCAAACGTTACATCATGTTTACAGATTTGCACACACACACACACACACACACACACATACACATTACATCTTTACAAACTGAGACGCTGTATCCTATGAAAGAGGCCATCTTGAAGAGGGGAGGGAAAGAAAAAAAAGGTCGATGGTACCTTATATCATGAGAAATTTGACTGTGTGTGGTAGATGGGGCCAGTGGTGACGGCTGATGAGTTAAGTACTGGCTGTGGTTTTGCCCATGTGGAGGAGAGACAGAGAGAGCAGAAAAAGATAAATCTCTCACAAACTCTCATAATTATAATAAAGCTAAAAATATACATTGTAAAGGCTTATTCTGGTAAAATATGCATTAAACCCAATTTTTAAGTGCTGATGACACTACAACCTGAGGCGTGTTACTAGAGAAGTGCTTTTTAGCCTGAGGAGGAGAGAGAGAAAAAGGAAGATCGTTTATGACCTCATAACACATCGCCCACAGAGAAGCGGGAAACAGACTAGAGTTACTTAGAAAGACACTATTAGTGGGTGTTGCTCAGTGAGAAAATCATTAGGCCTCACTGTAAAAGGAGGTTTACGGAGAAAACCTAGACTTAACACACAAGTGTGAAACACGGGCAGGGTCCATCAGTGTTGTTTACTTGTTGAATTCAAAATGAAGGTTCTTCGAATTCTCATCATCTTCTTCTCAGGTAGGTGTACTGTACAATACTCTTATTTAATCACTATCTAAAAAAACATGATAGATAATAAATATTTATTTAAGATTCACATTTCTTTATGTTTTGTAATGTTACAGTTCCTATTCAGATTTTTTCTGCTGATGGAGTTACTAACCTGACTGCAGTCTCTGGAGGCAGCATCATTGTCAAGTGTGGTTATGAAGAGAAATACAGGACTAATACAAAACGGTTTTGTAAGGGGGATGGGAAAACCTGTATATATAATACATTATCTCCAACCACAGAGAAAAGGTTCATGCTACTGGACAAAAACGAGAATCACTTTCTGGTATTAATGAGAAACCTCACCACAAAGGACTCAGGGATTTATCAGTGTCTAGTGGAGCTGGGTTCTAATGATTATAAAAAAAGAACATTCAATTTGCTGGTGAAAGAAGGTAAGAGCTCATTAATATTCAGCTAAAGTGTATTGTATGTTTTTATTGTTGTTTCTTCATCGTGTCTTTTTTTTTACCCTTGTGTTGTGTTTCAAATTCCATCTATATTAATTCTCATTCAAATTAGTTATTGAGTGACACACATTGTATCATTAACAGATCCATGTTGTGGCCAAGTCATTGCAACGTGTGGCAATGTGGGTGGGACTGTTGAGATCAGTTGTAAGTACCCTGCCAGCATGAGAGGGAACATCAAGTACTTCTACAAACAACACCATGCAAAAATTGCGTCTGATAGAACAAATTCTGAAAGAAAATCAAATGAATCCACAAGGTATAACATAATAGAGTACAGAGAAGCAGACATGTTTAAGGTCTCCATCAGGAAGCTGAAAGGGGATGATGCTGGAGCCTTCTGGTGTGGAGTGAGAACTGGAGGCAAGACAGGTGTTAGCCTGACTACAGAAGTCAAATTATGTGTTTAAGTTTAAGTGAAAATGTTTAGAAACACATGTACACATCATAGGACTGAACCCAGGAAATTCCAAGAGCACACAAATAATGCTTTTAACTTTTTTATTGGGTGCAACGACTAATGTTTCGACACTCCACATCTTCTTCCGAGTCAAAAGTTGAGCATCAAAATGTTAGTCTTATCACCCAATAAAAAAAGTTCAAAATCATTATTTGTGTGCTCGGGGATTTTTTTTTTTGGTTCAGTCCTATGAAGTGGCTCAGTACTGTGCTTACTCTGAAGTCCTGTTTCGTGAAGCACCTAAGGTTTGAGCACAAGTGACTTTTCTTCCACATATCTTAGATTTTATAAACACTTGAACTCTTACATGATTTTATAAACAATGTAAACTCAAATAACACACTACTTCTCAGATCCAAATCACCAGACAACACAAAACAAACCACTTGCATGTTCTACCAGTCTGGATTCATCTCAACCAACAACCCTAATCCCTGGATTCATCTCAAACAACCCTAACCTTACCAGCCAACCTCCATCAGGTAAGTTTACGTTTAACAGACATCCCAACCTGCAGAAACTCATTTCAGAGGGGTGTCATCGTCATTCTCCCACACCCAAACTGTCTCTGTTATAACTGTTACTGTTTCTAAAATAAAATGGAAGATGTATTTTGTTTTTAGGCAACAGTGTTTGTGACTCTGGCAGTGTTGGTGACTGGGCTGATAGGAGTCGTGGTGTGTGTGTGTAAGAAGAGGAGGGAACTGGGTGAGTTTCACTTCCTTCCTACGCAAACTGTAGCCTAGAACTCTAGACACACTCTTGCAGTAGCAAATTGAATTTGCTCAGCGAGTATATCTAGGAACGAGCCATAGCTAAGAACTCGATTGTGTCTGAGACGTTTCTACGCCCTACGTTGTATTCAGACATCGTAGTGTTTAGCCAATCACAACGTTATACCTGGACAGGGAGTTATTGGGTAGGCTTAGCATTGTTTGAATCACTTGTTAGTTGCTAGTTGCACTGATGAGTTTTAGCAGTTTTACTTGGGGGTCTATCACTCAACCCCAGACTATACATTCATGTGATTGTCTGGCGTGTCAGGCTACACAAACTGTGCCAATTGGCCTAATCTTAGTGATCCACTGGCTCCATAAGAATTCCCAGCAAATGTGAATCGTTCTGTGCTTTGGATGTGATAGTACACATTTCCAAAGCTCCTACCTGCTCCTGACTGGTTAATTCCCACTGCTTAAGCACGACTCCCTGGTGTTGTGTTTGATGGATTCATCTAAATAAGGTTCAGCAGAGCCCTATTTTTTTTTTTTTTTTGACATGACAGAGCTACTCTAGCCTGACATAGCTCCGCCCATAATACGAATGTTCATACGTATCCATGGTCTGGGAACGGTCCTCTTGGGCGTGTTTATATCGGTAGAGAGTCTACCAGCCAATAAGTGACGCTGATTAGACGAGCTGTCCAATTGTTTCAAACCAAAGCGTATGTGCCCATGTGCAAAGCATAGCCTTGCTCCAGCTTTATACAATCAAAATGCACAAGACAGACCACAGTAATACCAGATCCATAAATGTGCAAAACTGACGCAAGAAAGTAACGCAACATATGCATGCCAGTCTTGATGTGCGCACACATGAGTTGTCTGCAACGAGTAAATCCCAGGCCTTGGCCATCACCAAGATGCTTCACAAGATTCTTTGCATGATGATTGGACTCCATTGAAAAGGAACTGAATGTACTCTTGTACTGTTATACTTAATGTGACCAGTGGTTCTCCACCGTTACACATAGTAATACCACATTTTTGCCCATTTGATTATTATGTTCAATATTTTTCTGACTGTTGTTTCTATGGGGGATTTCTCCTTTCCAGGTGAAGGTGGAGGAAATGGTGAACATAGAAAAGTAAGATAACACTTTTTACTTCAAATTATAATGAAAGCATAGTATAGACAACCTTATTAACCAATCTAATAAATTGCCAGTATTATTTTAAGATTGTCTTGTTTGACAATCAAATAAGGATACATGTCACGTGTGATTGTTCCCCAGTCCCCTCAGGTAGACTGTGTCTATGAGGAGATCAATGACACCAGCTCCCCATCAGACCCCAGATCCAGCTCCACTGATCCACCAGCCTGCCACAACTACGCTACCGTCACCTTCCACAAGAGGGAGGCAGAGAGCACAAATGAGCCCAGCTCTGTAGTTATGTCCAAAGTAGAAATGACCACTGAATATGCCACTATACAACCACACTGACATACACTTTCCAGCTTTTTGTTGTTCATTGGTGATACTGATGTTAAGAATTTATACAGTAAACGTAAAAATGTTTTGATCCATATCACTTCCCAATCTGCATTTTCATTTGGCCGGTATGAGACTATGAGTATTGGAGCTCATAGGCTATACTTCAATAATCATTGATCATAAAAATTTCCTCATAAGTGCCACTTTTTGTAAATACACCGTATGACACCACCAGTAATATTTATTCTTTGTGATTTAAAATAGTATTGCTATCAAGTCAATGATCACTGCAGATGAAGAGTTCAGATGCAAAACCCCTAACTCCACTAAACCACTTTTTGAGAAAAAGGCCATTTTTTATCAGGCGTTTACAGTGTTTTGATTGTAAACAGATATTTTAGACACGGCAGGGAGCAGGTTTTATTTTATTTTTTCACAAAAACATTTCATTTACATATTCTAGATTTATACAGGATTCACACAATATCATTAGCTCAGTTTTTACAAAAATGGTGTTTAGGGGGTTTTGCATCTGAACTCTTCAGATGTACAAGTTGAATAGAATATTTGTGAAGATTAATGGCTTTAATTTGAATATTCTTTAGCTGAATATTTTTGTATTTTTTTTTTTTTTTTACATTACTGATGAAAATAGCCATAGACACAAGTTCAAGTTTAAATGTGATTTCACTTCTCTTTTATGACTGTTATTTTGCCCAAGTAAACACGTTTTCAAGGATCTTTACATTTTAGGTCAATTATGTTATAACACATTTGTTATTAATACTTATTTAGTATAGGTCTGTCATTATGCATCTGTTTTTAATACTTATTTAGTGTATGTTTCTTTTTGATAGCTCATTCTGTCAGACCCTGTGACAACAGTACTTTGAACACCAGATTGGCTAGATTAGGAAACAGCCCAAAGTCCCTCCCCCTTGTTTGTAAATAGCCAGCTAAATGTGTTGTGTGGTCTTTTCTTCTCATGAGAAAAAATCTTCACACTGGTTGCACTCTCTTTGTGTGGTAGCTGTGGTCTCAACCTGAGTAGAGGAGTCATTAGCCCCTTGTCACTGCATGTCAGAGGCCTATCACTCACCTTGGACCACTAAATGCAATACTACTCTTGGTACTTGATATTGTGTTGAAAAAAAAAAAAAAATGTTTAAACATCCAGTAAGTCTTAAAGAGAGGCTGCTACTGTATGCACATTCTGTCCCATGAGAAAAATGTTCACACATATGTGAGACGTGCCAGTGAGAAGGGCTGATAGTGGTTTTATAGATGCCACTGTGCAGAGATAGATAGAGAGAGAGAGAGAGAGAGAGAGATGCATTTTGCAAGCTAATAGTGTGATTTCACACACATTCAGAATGTTAAAAGTCATAGATGTATTAGAGCATTTGAAAGAGTTAGTTGCACTAATGAACCCCCATGTGCAGTACAGCTCTGATGAGGGGAGAGTGAAAGAGGAAGGCGGGTTATGACCACATATAGTCCTGCCCACAGAGAAGCACGAAAGCAGAACACATCAACACTTGCGATGCAGCCTACACTGGGTGTAAATGGGTGTTTCTCAGGGCCAGAACACACTTTTTAGAGATGTCATAGCAGAAAACTTTGAGTTGGTATTAGTGTTAAAGAGCCACAGTCAAGAATTGAAGGGACCATCACAGCCTATGATCCAGGATGAAGACTCTAATGATTCTAACCTTCCTCTCCTCAGGTAGGTTGGGTTATTTAAACCCAACAAACACTTTTACTCAATGAAAATTATGCTCCACTATGAATTTAGAATTTAGACATACCCTAGCGGTAGCAAATTGATTTGCTCTGTGGGTAATGTCTAGCCATCATCCATAGGGAACTGTTATATTCAAACCTCATTGATGGTTGATGTGGAGGCCAATTACAATACAATTATAAGCAAAGGAATTGTTTAGGTGGGCTTAGCGTTTTTTTCAGTTGGTTTGTTCATTGCTCTGATTGGTCATAGCCAGAGCCATGGTCGTAGTGCTATACTGTTGGGTGCAGAGCCAGTTTGACCGACAACGCAGATTCTTGAGCCATGGCCAGACCATATATTCTATACATTACTATTTATACTACTAGTAAAGACTCACAATTCTCTCTTTTATGTTTTTATTATCTCAGTTTTCATTAAGGGACATTTTGTTGATGGTCAAGGAACAAAACTTAATGCATTCTCTGGAGGGGGCATCCTTGTGAAATGTAACTATAAAGAAGAGTATAGAAATAAATTGAAGTCCTTTTGCAAGGGAGATGAAAAGAAGTGCAAATTCAACATGTTGACGAATGACAAAGAGAAACGGTTCATGCTTTATGACACAGATGACAGACACTTTCTTGTTCTGATGAGAAACCTCACAACAAAGGATTCTGGAATATATAATTGTGTAGTCAAACTGAAAACTAATGATGATATATTTTTATCAGCATTCAATTTGGAGGTGAAGGAAGGTGAGACCTCATGGTTGATTTTTCATATATTCATATTGTCTTTTATTTAAAACAGAATCTTAAAGGACAACTTCTGTCCTCATATGTGGCAACCTATAAAATTCTCCGGTCAAGGAAATGTAGCAGGTTGGATAAAAAAAGCTTAGGTCTTTGGTATTGACAGGTCTTAAGAAGCTTGAGAAATAGAGCTTATGTTGGAACTGACCAAAGTTATCCTTATTATTATATTATATTATTATATTATTATTATATCCTTAGTATTGTTTTAACTAAACATAAAAGAATTCCTAATTTAAAATATGTATTGACTCATATCTTTAACAGATTCTTGTTGTGGTAATGTCATTACAAAGTCCTGTAATGTGGGTGAGAACATTGACATAATTTGTAAGTACCCTGACAGCATGAGTAGAAATGTCAAGAGCTTTTACAAACTGGACCCTTCAAGAATTGTCTCTGAGCTATCACAACAGAAAACCAAACTTATCTTGAAAGATGATATTGTGAGACAAACAATGAAAGTAACAATCAAGAATCTGACACTGACTGATACTGGAGTCTACTGGTGCGGAGTGGGAACTGGAGCAAGTACTGGCAGCAGAAACCTTGTCACAGAGGTGATACTTGATGTCTTTGGTGAGTGAATGTATCAAATATGATGGATAAGTACTGCAGTTATATACCTCAGCTGGAGACTCTAGTTATCAATATAGCTTGAGAAATGGATGACATGGAAACTTTGTGGTTTTGCCCTGAGACACTGTTTGGTGGCACTTCCCTTTTCTGCTCTCCGCTAAGTCATTTGTTACTGTAATACTTTATACCAGCTACTGTATGTCTTCCTTTCTTTCATTTACACCATAGCCAGCACTAGGCTACACCCTGTCATGAATCGTACAGTACGTTTCTGGTAACTGATAAATAATTTATCTTTCATCTAATAAAAAGTAATTAGCCTATATTACAAATTTAGTGAAACAACAGTTACTTTACAGATCCCAACAATCTGACAACAAAACCCACAAGCTCTTCCACCCATGTGGCTTCATCTCAACCCGCTAATAACCATCCAGGTAACCATTCAGGTAAGAGCCAAACGGCATGCACCAGTATTTTCACTTCCCTTTCTAAATATTTATCTTTAACATGAAAATTCCATTAGCAGCTGCTTTGATCACTTCATCTCATTTAAACATTTTTAACATTGCACAAAAAATGAAATAAATTGAAGTGTTGTCTTTCTCTCAGGCAGCAGTGCACTACCAATAGTGTCTGTGACTCTGGTAGTGTTGTTGACTGGGCTAATAGGGGTTGTGTTCTTGGTCTGGAAGAAGAGGAGGGCAGAGGGTGAGTTTCACTTCTGCTGTCACACACACTTGTGTGTCATTACAGGCTGAGAAGTCACTCAAGGAAAAGGAAAGCCAATTCACGCTCACACACATTTACACACACACACACGCACGCACGCACGCAAACACACACACACACACACACACACAGTATTTCAGTTCCTACAGGGGAGAGGATATCATGCTGACTGTGCTATTGACATGATAATCTTGGATAACCTTTCTGTGTTTTGCAGGGCTGTCCTCTTCCACCATAGACAGAAGCAAGGTGAAACAGAGGGAGGTAAGGTGACAGCTGTTCCTTTCACTCAAAGATAACACTGATCTGGGGTGCGTCTCCCAAACATTTACGAGCTATTTACGGGCTAACTGGGGCTTACCAACATCGTGGGAACCATGAAACTACGAGAGAGGTGTTCCCCAAAATGCTCGTCCATACTATGGAGGTGAAACCTCCATGTTACGATGTACGTAGCTACTATGTCCTTGTTTCTCAAAATCATGGTTCCTGCGCTATATCGTAAACAACATCGTAACTTGATCCGTACCTACGAGAGCTCTTCTCCTCCCGTAACAAGTTAGTATCTTACTACAACACTGTAGTCAACAGAGGGCGTTGAACATCCCATAGTTGGGTAAATTTGGAGACAACGAAATTGTTGATTAAAAACACTTCAATGATGAGTAAGACTTGGTTATAAACTGACAATGTGATTTCCTGTTAATTATTAATATTATAGGCCAAGTTAGTCTCCTTGAGTATTGTCATGATGTAAATTAGGCAAGAGATTAAGAGTGTATTGAGATGACTGGTGGCGTAAATGGATAAATCAGTGCGCCTTTGAGGCGTACAATGGTGATTCCTGCGAGTTCAAAGCCACCTCAGTGAACGTGTGTGGGATCTGTTTCTGTTGTCCTCTCCTTTATTATTTAGGAAGAATTTTGATTTGGAGAAAGTTTCCAGGTGGTGATTATTGGTGATAACAGGTGTAATGGCAGGCCTATTCAATTAGGAAATTAGATGGTTTCGTTGTTAATGTGAGTGTTATCAATCAGTAGACGTTCAAATTCAAAGATAATATTGCATGGAACAAGCGGGGACAGGCGAATTGTTATAGGCACTAATGCGTTAAATATGCCCAAGCAAATGGATAATAATTTCAGTTTATTTATCTTGTATTGTTTTAAATATAATAATTTAGACACAGAGTAGGAAAATATTCTGTAACAATCACCTGGCATTGAACCTTCGACTGCTCTAATGAATGTGAGTCAGAGCTATGCGCTTAACCCTCTAGGCCACCTGCTACACGTACAGGAAGGTTCCTCACATCTAATTAGCCAATATAATTTCCTGTCGTTATTATTTCTTGTATTTTCACTCGAAGGTGAAGATAAACTAGACCACTTTTGGCATATTACTTGATTAAATCTTATATTGATCACACGTCCATGTAACCGCCGTTATTAACTGACTATATCAACATAAATGTATAAACGGGACTGGCATGCTTCCTACCGCGAATGCGCCCGAATTGTCTCTGAACACTTCCGAAAACATCTGCAAACATGGTCGTAGCCGTAGGAACTATGGTGGTACATACCAACATGGTAGAAACTTACATAGTAGTCTACAATGTTGGTAGGCGTTTTTGGGAAACACCCATAGCTGAGCACCTACCTAGTTTCCACGAACATCGTACTTTGATGGTAGAATGCTAACATTCATCGTTGTACGGGAAACACACCCCTGTTCTTTAGTTGTAATCTATTCCTAAGTGATGGTCAAATCATTCCTCAACATTGTTTAGGATGCTGATGATTATGAGAATGATCCTCGGGGTGGGAACAATGACATCATCCAGATATGTTCAGTCCACCAGAACCGGAACCCCAACACCACTCAACCTTAGCGCATTCACACCGACAGAGAACCGTGCCGGTGCTGGTTCCCGCACCTAATCTTGAACCGGCCGACGTGTTCACACCAAAAATTACAGCGTTCCGGAACCGGAACTTTGGTGCCCAACGGGCACCAAGTAAAACTTGGTTTTTCTGCGGGAACCGTGACGACATGACAGGGCGTCACCAGTCACAAGCGGAAATAAACAAAGCAAGTATCCTAACTGCACGTGTGTGTCTCTTTCTGTCAAAAAAAAAAAAAAAAAAAAATGGCCGATAAACAAACGGAGAAGAAAGTTGTGCAGTGGTCAGCGGAGGAGACCAAATGTTTACTCGCCATTTGGACGTCTACCGAATTCCAACAAAAACTTGACAGTAGCACCAGAAAAGGCAAGCTTTATGCTGAATTGGCTGAGGAACTGGCAAAGGCTGGATTTCACCGAAACACTGAACAAATATGTAACAAACTAAAGAAGCTCAAAAAAGACTATCGAGATACTAAAAAAGATTTAAGTAAAAGTGGCCATGGACGTGGCGAGAGAGATGCTTCATACGAGCTCCTGGACGGTGTTTTGGGATGCCGACCTGCTAATCAGACCGAGGGAGCACTGAACAGTGCCACAGCCACAACCTCGGCTGCTGAAAGCCCATCTTCCTCGCGGCCCTCCACGCCACATTCTGACATCGGTAAGTTGTTTATAGCCTAATACAACGAACGTGTTATTTTGTGAATATTATTTTATTCCGGAGAGAGCATTTGGCATTTAAATCTTGACTGATTGTATTGTTGCATGAGTGTTTAATGTATTCAAGACGTAAGTCGTCATGTCATGCGTAAGTAACGTTAATCTACTATTCAGTTGGCCTCTTGATTTTATAATTTTCATTCAAGTAGCCTAATGGGTTGATTGTTAAGTAAGTGTAGGGCCTAATGTTTAAACTGCGTGTTTAAAGCATGTCACAGCACTTTAATGTAATTTGAAGCGATTGAAGCCTAACGTTGGCCTATTGTACTACATTATGGTGTGAGATGGCAGTTCCATGTTTCCACATAACTCAGGACAACACACACATGCACACATTCTCATGCATGCAGACTAACAGGCTACACGCTCACACAACAGCAATCTCAAGCAAACATTAGTTTTGAAACATTAACTCATACAACACCATATTCCCAGCATGCCTGGTAACAGGAGGTCAGGTCTAACAGCAATTGATTTATTTTACATTAAATCTATTCTTTGAAATTATGAGAAATTCTAACAAAATAAACATGTTTCAATAGGTTTCAAATGTTACTATGCCATGATCTGGGTCATTTCATGTCAATTCACCCAAATTCTGGAAAATTCCCCGCTTGACCATCTCAGAATTTCC
>JAODXP020005073.1:32500-35000 GCA_027497455.2 Sardinella longiceps | reverse complement strand
TGTGTGTGTGTGTGTGCCCATGGGGAGTTAAAGTGTTGTTTTTTCATTGCTCTGTCTGAGTTGTCTGCTGAGCTCAGGGATAATAGCAAAAAGCTGTCAGTCAATCTTCAGACAGCTGTGACTGTCCTGGTGGGATTACACCGTGTGTGTGTGTGTGTGTGTGTGTGTGTGTGTGTGTGTGTGTGTGTGTGTGTGTGTGTGTGTGTGTGTGTGTGTGTGTGTGTTTGCACGGATGGTTGGGCCAAGTTGAATGAGTGAGTGTGTGAAAAACGGTGCTGAAACGTGTGATGGTTTTACCACAGAACACAAAGAGACGTGATGAAAGATAACTGATGAAGCAGCTCTCTCTCTCTCTCTCTCTCTCTCTCTCTCTCTCTCTCTCTCTCTCTCTCTCTCTCTCTCTGTCTTTCTCTCTGTTTTCCCCTCTCCCTCTCTCTTTGTCTATCCGTCTCTCTACCTCTCTTTGTTTGTCTCTCTCTCCCCTCTATAGGGAGATGTGGAGATGTCTAAAAATGCTGTGTATGTGTGTGTGTGTGTGTGTGTTGTGTGTGTGTGTGTGTGTGTGTGTGTGTGTGTGTGTGTGTGTGTGTGTGTGTGTGTGTGTGTGTGTGTGTTTATGTGTGATCGTCTAAAAAGTTATTCCAGTCATAGCCCTGTTGAAGGAGCTGGCTGACTGATGGCTGAGTGCTGGCTGAGTGCCGGCTGAGCTGCGTGCCGGCGTGACTGCACTTAGTGTTAGCAGCAGCTTCGCTATTTGTCAAAGTCAAAGTTTACTGTCAATCAAAAGTTTACTGTCAATCAGAAGTTTACTGTCTATGAGAAGTTTACTGTTTGCTGTCAATCAGAGGGTTACTGTCAATCAGTTACTGTCAATTATACACAAATGAATGAAATTGCATTTTCCAAACACCAAATGTGCAAGTGGTTAACACACAACAAAGTAGTACTCACAAATATCAACAGAGACATACTATAGCTGTCAGCCTATCACTGACCAGACCCCCATGACCACTGACCTATCATTGACCACCTTGACTATCGACCTATCACTGACTAGACCGTAATGACCCCCAGCCTATCACAGGTGAATCTTCTCAGTCATGACCACCTCTGTTCCAACCAAGTAAAGCTGAGAAAGAGGAAGGGGTCCTCATCTGGCTTTGCCTGAGGACGCCTCCACCTGATACAGGACCCATAGTGTTTCTCAAAGTCCAGGAAGTATGCTTGGAAGGTTGCCTTTTCATGCATTCCACGTCATTATCTGTCGCTAAGTACTGTTCCAAAGTCAAGCATCCTTCTAAACTCTAGCGAGGACATATGCTTTTGTTCATGAAATCTTCAAGGATGCACTGATGGATCCTTGTTTTTGAAGTGTACGACTTCCAAGGCGGGTGTGCTACCTAGGAAGCATTCTCGACTTTGAGAAACTCCCAGTCTACATACAGGGGTCCTCATCTTGCTTTACCTGCAGGCAGATCTGTGGACGCCTCCACTTATACAGGACCCAGAGTACTGAAGATACAGGGGTCCTCATCTGGCTTTACCTGCAGGCTCCGGGTCCTTGCTTGAAGGGGTCCTCACATATGCCCTCGGGGAAAACCAGATGAGGACCCCTGTTTGTGCTGCAGGTCTTCTCTCAGGTGGAGGCGTCTTCAGATCAGCCTGCGGTAAACCCAGATAAGGACCCCTTCCTCTTCCTCAACTTTGACTTTGCACTTTTCTGCATGACTAGTCTGTGGGGCACGGTGCAGACTTGCACATGGTGTGTGTGTGTGTGTGTGTGTGTGTGTGTGTGTGTGTGTGTAAAGGCTCATGCTTGCCTTGGCTAGTCAGCCACTGGAACATATTTCAGCGTTTAAAAAGCAAAGCTGAAAGGCAGATATATTACCTTGGAACATTTAGATATAAACACAGAGAGAGAGGGGGAGAGACAGAGAGAGAGAGAGAGAGAGAGAGAGAGAGAGAGAGAGAGAGAGAGAGAGAGAGAGAGAGAGCAGATATATTACCTTGGAAATCTTAGATATAAACACACACACACACACACACACACAGAGAGAGAGAGAGAGAGAGAGAGAGAGAGAGAGAGAGAGAGAGAGAGAGAGAGAGAGAGAGAGAGAGGCAGATATATTACCTTGGAAATCTTAGATATAAACACACACACACACACACACACACACACACACACACACACAGAGAGAGAGAGAGAGAGAGAGAGAGAGAGAGAGAGAGAGAGAGAGAGACAACAACTTCCTGATCTCTCCTGCCATGGAGAAGCTGTAAAGTTTAGTTTGGAAATAGTGTGTCTGTGTGTGTCTCTGTGTGTGTGTGTGTGTGTGTGTGTGTGTGTGTGTGTGTGTGTGTGTGTGTGTGTGTGTGTGTGTGTGTCTGTGTGTGTGTCTGTGTGTGTGTCTGTGTGTGTGTCTTTGTGTATGTCTTTTAGTTTATGGATGCTAGTGTGTGTGCATGGTTGTATGCACATGTATATGGGTCAGTATAATTT
>JAODXP020005073.1:25000-27500 GCA_027497455.2 Sardinella longiceps | reverse complement strand
AAATCAAGCTTATTGCTAGAATAGCAAATCAACATCATAGTAGAATAAGATAAGACAAAAATACCCTCTTTTTTACTGGTAACACAAATATTAAACATAATGCTGTCAATTTACATTGAACCAGTGTCTCGCAGGTTATGGCAATTAGAAATGTACTGTGCTGCTAGAGCAGCTGTAGGCCCCTCTCCAGACAGGAGCGCCATTTTCTCAGTCATGCTGAGGGTGTCAAAATTTGGCTGGCTTGTTTTAAATATGCAGAAAAAGGTTTTTCTTATTTCGCTATATTTTTCACAGTGAAGAAGAAAGTGCTCCTCTGTCTCAACCTCCTCTGTCTGGCAGTGACCACAAGTTCTTTCCTCTTTTGGTAGCCAGGTTTTCCTGTGTCTACCTGTTTCTATTGCAAGTTTGTGGTCACTAAGCCTGTATTTGGTTAGGATTTGCCTCTGTTTCGTATCTCTGACAGAGGTGAGATATTCAGCCAATTTGTACTCTCGATTTAGGGTCAGATAGAAATTCATTCTGCTTTGGTTTGAAGTTTGGTCTCTCCAATGATCCAAATAGTTTTCTTTTGTTTGTTTGATAATTTTATTGACACTAATTTGTGTTTTGGAAGCAGTACTGGTCTGAGCTTGTTGGATGTTAGTTTTTGCTAGTGGGTTAGTGAGCTTCAGTACCAGCTGGCACAGGGGACTCTTTTCTGGGTTCAGTTCCTGGGTTTTTAATGCTTCAAATTGAAGTGTGTCTTTGGGACTAGATTTCAAGTGCATCCAGAATTTGAGAGATCTTTTTTGGATTGGTATTGCCAATGGGTAACGACCTAATTCTGCCCTACATGCGTTATTGGGTGTTTTAGTTTGGACTTTCAGTATAAATCTGCAAAATTCTGCATGTAGGGCTTCAGTTGGATGCTTGTCCCATGTAGTGTAGTTCTGCATACTGAGTGGACCCCAAACTTCACTTCCATACAGCGCAATAGGCTGTATTACACTGTCAAATATTTTACACCAGATTTTTATTGGTATATTTATACTATAGAATTTGGATTTAATGGCGTATAGAGCTCTACGAGCTTTTTCTTTGAGTGCATTCACTGCCAAGCTGAAACTTCCCGATGCAGTAATGGCCAGACCGAGGTAAGTATACTGCATCGAGTGCTCTAGGACGGTGCTACCTAGAGTGAACGTGTGTTTGTGTTCCTGACATCTGGGTTTCTTTTGAAAGATCATGATTTTTGTTTTTGAGGAGTTAACAGTTAGGGCCCAGGTCTGGCAGTATTTTGCCAGCACATTCAGGTGCTGTTGTAGGCCTAACGCTGAGGAGCTTATCACCACCAAGTCATCTGCAAATAACAGAAATTTGACCTCTTTGTCATGTAGGATGAGTCCAGGGCCTTCAGACTGTTCCAACTGCACCGCCAACTCATCAATATAGATGTTGAACAGAGTTGGACTCAGACTGCAGCCCTGTCTCACTCCTCGCTTCTGTGTGAAGATCTCTGTTTGTTTTTTGCCAATTTTTACTCTACATTTATTGTTTGAATACATTGATTTGATCACGTCGTATGCTTTACCCCCTACACCACATTCTAAAAGTTTGTAATATAATCCTGTGTGCCAAATAGAATCAAATGCTTTTTTGAAGTCAACAAAGCAGGCAAATATTTTCCCATTTTTTGTGTAATTTACATGTTTATTAATTAGGGTGTGTAGGGTGTAAATGTGATCTGTAGTTCGATGATTTGGGAGAAATCCAATTTGATTTTTACACAGGGTATTGTGTTCGTTAAGGAAGGATTGAATTCTCTCATTTAAAATGCTACTAAATGCCTTCCCCAGATTACTGCTCACACAGATACCTCTGTAATTATTAGGATCCAATTTGTCTCCACTTTTATGAATTGGTGTGATAATCCCCTCATTCCAGATGTCAGGAAAACAACCAGAGCTAAGAACAAGATTGAATACTTTGAGCACAGCTCTCTGCAGCTCAGGTGTGCTGTGTTTGAGCATCTCGCTTCTGATGCTGTCAGGACCACAGGCTTTGTTGGATTTCAGGGATTTTAGTCGTTGGGCCAATTCTTCACTTGATATAGGGTAATCAAGAGGATTTTGGTTATTTTTGATCGAAGATTCAAAATTTTGTAGTTTTTCTATAATATAGTTTTGATTTGGGTTTGTTTCTGATGTTTGTATTTCACTGTATAGGTTATTGAAATGATCAACTCAAATTTCCCCATTTTGAATGGGAATGTCCTGTGGTGCTTTTGTGTTCAAAGTATTCCACATCTCCCAAAAGTGATTTTTGTTGATGGAATCCTCAATTTCAAAAAGGAGATTATGTGTGTAGTTTTGCTTTTTTCTTTTGATAATCTGTTTGTAGCATTTCAGAGTCTTATAATATTGCATTCTTATATCTGTGTCATAAGGATGGTGGTGTTTTTGGTTTGACAGTTGTCTGAGTTCCTTTCTAATATTCTTACATTCTGTGTCAAACCATTTTT
>JAODXP020005073.1:0-5000 GCA_027497455.2 Sardinella longiceps | reverse complement strand
CTCTCTCTCTCTCTCTCTCTCTATCTCTCTCTCTCTCTCTCTCTCTTTCTGTATATCCCTCCATCTCCTTCTCTCCACTCCTCTGGCTGCAGTTCTCTGATGAGTCCCCTGGACCATAATAAACACAGCAGCCCAGAGCCTGAGAGACAGTGTGTGTGTGTGTGTGTGTGTGTGTGTGTGTGTGTGTGTGTGTGTGTGTAGAGTGTGTATGCGATATGCTCCAGTCCAGTGGCGAGATTCTGAGTATGGCCTGCCTGCCCCATTAGACCACTTCATTCACACACACACACACACACACACACACACACACACACACACACACACACACACACACACACACACACACACACACACACTCTTCACACACACACACACACACACACACACACACACACACACACACACACACACACACACACACACACACACACACTCAGTGGGGAACTCAGGGGCTCAGAATGGAAAATAGCCCCCATCTCCGGCCCCCCTTTCTCTGTGGTCGAGTGATCTCATCGCCTGGCCCCATCTCACAGTGTGTGTGTGTGTGTGTGTGTGTGTGTGTGTGATGTGTGTGTGCCAGAACAGTAGTCTCCCCACATTCACAGCTAAGTTTCAGCGATCAAAGCCAGCTCACTTTGCCCATGTTCCTTATAGCCAAGTCCCTAACACACATACACACACACACGCACACAGGCAGACACACACCTAGTCACACACACACCAGCCTAATCTCATTGGCAGATACACACCTAGTCCATAAAACAGACACACACACACACACACACACAATCTTAGTCTCCGATATGGTCTCAGGCATAGCAGTCCAATCTTCACACACACACACACACACACACATCACACACACACACACACACACACACACACACAGACACACACACACTCACACACACACACACACACACACACACACACACACACACACACACACACACACACACACACACACACACACACACTTCTTTCCCTTCTTGCTATCACTTTTCTCCTTGTTCCTTTTCCCATCCTACTGACCTGGCTGGGGCAGTTAGTCTGTGATCACACACACACACACACACACACACACACACACACACACACACACACCCAACCCAAAACTCCTGCTGTGTTTATAAATCCCATGTTGCACCTCTACGTCAGCGCTAGTCTGTGTGTGTATCACTTTACGCCTGGTCTGCTTTGCAACTTAACACACAGACACACACACACAAACACACACACGCACACGCATGCACATCAACCCAGTCCTTTGTCTTACACACAACCTAGCGTGTGTATCACTTTACGCCTTGTCTGCTTTGCTTGTCTGCGTTCTCAGCTCCACATGGCTGCCTTACAGGTGGTTTATAAGATTGGCTTATTGCACGGATGCTAACTTACCTGGGCTAGCAGGCAGTAGTACACGATAAATCCTCACAACCCTGACCTTAAGAGTGCGTTCAGACCGAAAGCAAATCAGGCGACACGGGCAACGGAAGCAATTGACTTTGTATGGAGCCGGGCGATTTTGACGACAAGAGTGGCAGGTGACGAAACTTGGGCGATAAAATCAAGTTAAACTTCGGTTAACTTTATGTAATGAGCTATGATGCGGTTGGGCAACTACCAATCAGAATGTCGATTTACTGGTGAGATGCCTGTAGAGAAGCAGGATTGAACGTTTGAATGCTAACGTCTTCGGCGACTCTTGGCAATTTATCGCTTGCGGTCTGAGTTGGGAGCCTGGGCACTTTCAGCCCACTGGTTAGAGTGTTCGACTCCCAACTGTAGGTTTGTTATAGTGGACGAGGTGACCAATAATCAGTAGAACCGACATCAGTTAGTACAGGAAGTAGCTCCCTTATTGCTAGCTTATTCAAGTGCTCTAGGTTTGCTATTAAACACAGTTTACATTAACCATTGAAGCTAACTTTAGTGAGTGCTAACCCTGAGCACTAGGCTACACCTCTGTTCGTTTAATATTAATCCTAGAAGCTAACTTTAGTGAGTGGTAACACTAGGCTACACCTCTGTTTGGTTAATATTAACCCTAGAGGCTAACTTTAGTGAGCGCTAAGCCTGAGCATTAGCCTACACCTCTGTTTGGTTAATATTAATCCTAGAAGTTAACTTTAGTGAGTGGTAACACTAGGCTACACCTCTGTTTGGTTAATGTTAATCCTAGAGGCTAATATACCTCTGTTTGGTTAATGTTAATCCTAGAAGCTGACATACCTCTGTCTGGTAAATGTTAATCCTAGAGGCTAATATACCTCTGTTTGGTTAATGTTAATCCTAGAAGGTAACATACCTCTGTTTGGTAAATGTTAGTCCTGGAGGCTAACTTTAGAGAGCGTTAACCCTAAGTGTTAGGCCACACTTCTCTTTGGTTACTGTTATTCCTACAGTTACTTCTCCCTTAGTGAGGTCCCCCTTCCACTGTAAAGCGCTTTGAGTGTGTTGAAAAGCGCTATAAAAATGTAATTGTAGTAGTAGTACCCTACAGAATAAAATTAGTAAACACTAATATCCAATGCTAGGTTACATCTCTGTTTGGTTAATGTTAACCTTAAGCTATAATCCGGCGTGAATCAACACCTTGCCCTGCTGTTTTATACTGCTAAGCGCTACTGAAAGCCACCTCAATGATAACATTTTGTGCATCGTAGACCGAGTTTGCGAAACGGCAGCTAACACTAAGTGAATGAGGCATGTCAAAAACGAAACCTAATCGATTTGCTTTCGTTTTGAAATGCCGCCATTCTGTTAACGTTAGCTGCTGTTTCGCTATCTCAGTATGCCTTGCATGAAATCCAGTGATTGAGGTGGCTAACAATAGCGCTTGGCACTACAAAACAGTAGGACTACGTGTTGATTCACGCCGGCTTTCTCCTTTAGAGGCTAACGCTTAAACGCTAGGCTACACTTCTATCTGGTTAATGCTATTCCTAGAAGCTAGAAGTCTTACTAGTGTTAAGACCAAACACTGGACAAGTGGACCATATTTAGATTGCAGAAGGTATTGAAGTGACAGTTGACTGTGTGTTACTGTTTCTGTATTTGATTGTCACATGAAACTGAAGCTGCAGCCGCAGGCCACTCACACGGTGTGAAGGTGAGCCGCTGAGAGCTCCAGTTATCCTGGCCAAGCTCCTGAGAGCAGTGTGAGCAATTGTTTCATCTGGCTCAGCAATCTTTTCATCCGGCTCAGTTTTCCACATCGCATGAAACATTTCAGCTGGCAGCTCAGGGTCTCGGTGAAACAATTCTGGGCTTGTTAACATCAGCGTTAGCATCAGTCTTTACTGGTCAAGCGGTCCAGAGAGCAAGCCAAGCTAATGCTACTGTTAGCGCTAGTGGCAGTGGCCAAGTTTCCAATGGAGACAGGATGTTCTGAGAGTTCGGTGATATTTTTAAGACACTAGCGTGTGTGTGTGTGTGTGTGTGTGTGTGTGTGTGTGTGTGTGTGTGTGTGTGTGAGTGAGTGTGTAATGGCATCTAAAAAGCTCACACACAGAAAAGCTGGATTGTTCTTCCCAGGACAGAAGTGCTTGTGTGTGTGTGTGTGTGTGTGTGTGTGTGTGTGTGTGTGTGTGTGTGTGTGTGTGTGTGTCGTTCTACCCGCTCACACACATTCTGTGGTTTCTACAGAGCCCTGCTTAAGCTTGTGTTTGGGTGTGTGTGTGTGTGTCTGTGTCTGAGTGTGTTTTGTGTCACATTTGCATGTTCACAGTAATTGTCTTGACATTTCCAAATGTCTCGTTCAGTCTTCCTAATTATCAAGCAGTCTCTGCTCTGACGTGATTCCAAGGAACGGCACACACACGCACACACACACAGACACATACACACACACACAGGCACAAACACTCAGTCTCTGCTCTGACGTGATTCCAAGGAACGGCACACACACGCACACACACACATACACACACACTCACTCAAACACACGCACACACACACACACACACTCACTCAAACACATGGACAGACACACACACACTCACTCAAACACACGCACACACACACACTCACTCAAACACACGCACACACACACACTCACTCAAACACACGCACACACACACACTCACTCACTCAAACACATGCACACACACACGCACACACACACACACACACCCTCACTCAAACACACGCACACACACACTCTCACTCACTCACACACGCTCTCTCACTCACACACACACACGCACACACACACACACACTCACTCAAACACACGCACACACACACTCTCACTCACACACACTCTCTCACTCACACACACACGCACACACACACACAAACACACTCACTCAAACACACGCACATGTACGTCTTTGTTCTGAAGTGCCTCAGAGGAACACTTGACACCTTTTTCAGCTTTTTTTGTTTTGCAAGAAAGTGTCTTTTTTGTCTGGTGTGTGTGTGTGTGTGTGTGTGTGTGTGTGTGTGTGTAGTGTAACTGCACTTTGCTGATGTGTGGAAATATGACTTAGACTAAAAATATTTCCGACTTGTCCAACGGCACGGTCAGCTTCAGGCTGGGTCATTGGCACGTCCTTTACTCTTTTTACTCCATGCAAAGGATTGCCTCAACCGGTGTGTGTGTGTGTGTGTGTGTGTGTGTGTGTGTGTGTGTGTGTGTGTGTGTGTGTGTGTGTGTGTGTGTGTGTGAGTTTTGTCTCGCTATATGATATGTGTGTTCTAATGTGCATGCCTTCCTGGTCTTTCCGAAATCTCAAAACATCTTTGTTCTGACCAGGCCAGACATTTGAGGGAGTGTGTGTGTGTGTATGTGTGTGTGTGTGTGTGTGTGTGTGTGTGTGTGTGTGTGTGTGTGTGTGTGTGTGTGTGTGTGTGTGTGTGTGTACACTGTTAGGGAGTATGTATTTCTGTGTGCCCAAGCCACAGATGGAACAGTGGAACAGCCGCAATAGAGGTGTGTGTGTGTGTGTGTGTGTTGTCTGGTCATGAGTCACAGACCTGTCAAAAAGGTGTGTGTG
>JAODXP020005071.1:32500-45704 GCA_027497455.2 Sardinella longiceps | reverse complement strand
TTGTCATCATTTCAAGCCAATGGAGTAAGTTTTTACTGTTCGTTTTTGTTGCAGATGGACTTAATATTACATCAGGCTATGACAATAATTACTACAAGTTATTAGCGAGCTAACACTAGCGAGCTAACGTTAGTTTTATATTTAGAAGTTGCAGGCTGTAATGGTCGAAGAGACCAAAAATTAGCATGCCTACTCGACATACTGAACTGCTGTAGAACCCCAAAATTGCATTTGTTGGTATCATGAATGATTACAAACAATGTTATGACACAAGGAATCATTTTAATATTATTTTACAATGTATGAAGATAAAAAGTTTATGTTCGTTGTGACGAAAGATACTTGACGTATGCAGCAGCGAGTTGAAAGACAACTGCTTTGCCCGCCCACATGATCAGCGTCTCTGCCGAGTCTCGCTAGACCCTAGTACAGAAATCTGTACGGGTAATAGCTTGCTAGGCTAACACACACACACACACACACACACACACACACACACACAATGAAACACAGGCAACTTATTTTAATTACTTCCATGTTGTTTGTTTTACTTGGATTTTTATTAACTACAAGTCACTCTTGTTCTGTGTGTTGTCTTTCCATTCTAAGCCATGGCAGGCCTACAGTAACAGTCCAAAAGTGCTGTGGTTAGCGTTAGCCTCACGGCTGGGTTAGCCCCAAAGAAACAAACGTACAAAAAGGAGTCAGAGTGTGAGAGAGGGACCCATGGGGGGGTTGGGGGCAGTATAGCACACCGTACAATACAATACAGTACAATACCGTATAATACCAATACCAATACATACATACATACAGTACATGCATACATAGATATCACTCTCTCTAAACACACGGGTGGGGAGGAGCAGAACCGTATAGAGTTCAGGTGGTGAGTTACAACATGGCGGAGTTGGCCGAACTCTCTCTAATCACACGGCTGGGGAGGAGGAGGAAGAGTAGGAGTCCCCTAGTGGCTGGCTGATCACACTGGCCTCAGAGGACTACATTTCCCATGAGCACCCTGGGGCCATGCTACTGCATGATGACATCATCAATGGGGCTGCTAGGCTAGCAGAGAGTCTGGAGTTCTCAACAAGCTCTAACAGAAGACACAACTAGCCACCATGGGCTGCTCACAAACAACTAGAGTTATGTCCGTGTGCCCAGTGTGTGTGTGTGTGTGTGTGTATTTGAGTCAGCCAGAGCCCAGCCGCAGTCCAACCGGATCAGACCCACACACACACACACCATCACCCACCACCTGACCCGACCCAACTCAACCCATGGACTGAGCAGTCACTACACACACACACACACACGACCTCCTGCCATCTGGTACATAACAAACTGATATTCCACCCACGTCTTCAGCACATACAAACACACACACACAGCGGTAGTGGCCTCCTTGGGCAGAGAAGAACTGGGCACGTTAGACGAGGGACTCGGATTGGCTTGGAGGAGGAGGAGCTGCTGTTGTCATAGCAACAGAGTGGAATGAGGGTCCCACCCACTGATGGTGTGTGTTTGTGTGTGTGTGTGTGTGTGTGTGTGTGTTTGACTCTCAACAACAGGGGGCGTGAGAGAGTGAGCCGAGGACAGAGAGGGAGAGAGAGAGAGAGAGAGGGATGACAAGTGACATCATGCAGCAGAAGAGGACAAGAGGACAAAGTTTGAATTCCAGAAACAGAAAAACCAGACGGATGGAAGGATGATGGAGGGAGAGAGTGAGAGAGAGAAAGAGAGAGAGAGAGAAAGAAAGAGAACAACAGAAGAGCACCAGGGAGAAGACAGAAGGGTGTGTGTGTGTGTGTGTGTGTGTGTGTGTGTGTGTGCGCGCCCGTGCAGGGAGGTGCGTACAGTAGATGCGTGTGTGTGTGTGTGTGATGAAGGAGAGCTAAGGTCAGAGCTGAGACAACGTTGTGCTGCCAATGACCAGACAGTACCATCAAACCTGCTGCTCACCTGTCACTGTGTGTATGTGTGTGTGTGTGTGTGTGTAACAGAGACGATGGGCAATGCTGGCAGTATTGACGTCATTCTGAGGGACTCAGTCACTGCAGTCAGATTGTACACACACACACACACACACACACACTCCAAGTAAATCTCCCTCTGTCAGACTACAGCTGTATTCTGCAGTTTGACACTCAGAGAGGTCTTACAATATTCTTTCTGTCTGTTCCACTGTGCCTTCCTTCTTTTCCTCTTCTCCCTCTCTCTCTCTCTCCCGCTCTCATTCTGTCGTTTACTCTCTCACTCTAACCCCCTCCCTTCTCTCTCTGTCTCTCTGTCTGTCTCTCTTTCTCAGCTGTGATGAGCCGCTTTGGCAGCTGTGGGCTGTGTATCTGTGTGTGTGTGTGTGTGTGTGTGTGTGTGTGTGTGTGTGTGTGTGTGTGTGTTGAGCTCATATTTCAGGGTCCAGAAATGACTGCTGAACCCTGGGGTCAGATTCCCACCAGAGAGGGTTTGGCACAGTGACACATGGATCACTTTGTGTGTGTGTGTGTGGTGTGTGAGGGTGTATGTGTGTGTGTGGTGTGCATATGTCTGTGTGTGTGTGTCTGTGTGTGAGTGCGTGTGTGTCTGTGGCTGTGTGTGCATGTGTCTGTGTGTGTGAGTGTGTGTGTGTGTGTGTATTTAGGGCGAGGGTGGTGAAATAGCACCAGTGAGAATGTGGGCGGGCTTTGTGTGGAGGTGTGGGTGTGTTATTGGTCAGGAGGTGGGAGATTGCCAGCCAGGACACCAGGAAATACACACACTCAGAAAATCTACAGAAGAGAAGGATAGAGAGGAAAAGAGGGAAAGGATGGGTGAAAGACAAGAGGATGAAGAGAGAGAGAGAGAGAGAGAGAGAGAGAGAGAGAGAACATAACAACGTTAGTATATTATTCTAAATCTCAGCATTTTGGCATCACTAACTAAAGAGAGAAATAAGCTGAGCGTTGCCTCTTGCATTCTGAATATACTGTATGTGTGTGAGTGCGTGTGTGCGTATGTGTGTGTGCATGCACTGAATTGAGATAGAGACGAAATCTGTGTGTGCATTCAAGTAGAACATACGTATACATTACAGTGTGTGTGTATGTGTTGTCTGAAAAGGAAGACATCAGAGCAAAGAGGAGCTGAGTGACAAGGCTCTAGGCTGAGACAGAGAACAAGATTGACTGCTCTGGAGAGAGAGAGAGAGAGCAGGAGAGAGGAGGAAGAGAGAGAAGAGGAGAAAGAGAGAGAGGGAAGAAAAGAGAGTAGAGTAGAGAGCAGATTGAGTTTGAGCCTGAAGGGTGTGTCTTTGTGTGTGTGTGTGTGTGTGTGTGTGTGTGTGTGTGTGTGAGAGAGAGAGAGAGAGAGACAATCGTGTGGTGATGGGGCACTCAGACAGATGAACAAAGAGAGCTGTCACTCACAGTCTTCTGTTTCTCTCTCTCTCTCTCTCATCTCCTCGGCTGTGTCTGTCTGAAGTCTACCGGGACAGGACGGGCCTGGGCTAAGTTCTAAAGGAATCTCTATTTTATTCAGCGGAATTTCTCTGAAAATTTTAAAATATTCATTGATCTCTAGAACACCTCTAGAGGAACCACCTCTATTCTACTTCCTGGTTCTGGAGGAATCTCTGTTCTACTCAATAGTTCTAGAGGAAACTTGGAGCTCCACTGAATGTTTGGGCACCTCAAGGTCGTAATTAATGTTTCCAAAGGTTTCTTAGAGGAACATAGTTCCACTCAGTTGTTGTAGAGGGTTCTTAGAAGAACATGGTACTACTCAGTGCTTCAAGAGGATTCTTAGAGAAACATTCCAGTCAGTTGTTCTACGGGGTTCGTAGAGGAACATGGTTCAACTCCATTGTTCTAGAGGGGTCTTAGAAGATCATGATTCTACTCAGTGGTTCTTTAAAGGGTTATTAGAGGAACATGATTCTGCTCGGTTGTTCTTCAAGGTTCTTAGCAGGAATATGATTCTACTCGGTTGTTCTAAAGGTTTCTTTCAGGATCATGGTTTAGTTTAGTTAAAGGGTTCTTTCTGGATCATGGTTTAGTTTCTATTTTCTAGTGGAATATTGAAGCACTACCAAGGAGATTGGGAACCTCTATTCTAAGGTGGGGTTCTAGCAGACAAACACCATTGTTCTGGTAGATTCTCTACACATATTAATGTTTTTCTGCTCTAAAGAAATGTTTTAGTGGAATCTATTGAAAAAGACTACTGAGTTTAGGTGGGTTCCCTAGTTGTTGATGTCATTTAAGGATTGGGGTCTAGTGACTGCTGTCAGTTCTACATATACAGTATCTGCTGAGGTCTCTTTAAAGTACCAGTTCTGAGCTCTCTGGGAACAATGGGCACATCTGTCGCTTCGGCACACAGCACAACACAGATGATGCAGAGTTTGGGGTCCTCAGATGTGTGTGTGTGTGTGTATGCGTTTGTGTGAGAGAGAGATGTCTGTTCTTTGGCTTTCTTAGGAGAATGGGAGGTGTGTGTGTGTGTGTGTGTGTGTGTGTGTGTGTGTTTCAGGAGATGCCTGGAGGATGGTAAAAGATTGAAATAAATTTAAAACATGAGCTTTAAATCAACAGATCTTCGTTCCTCCTCCTCCTTCTCCTCCTCCACCTTTTCCTCTCCTGCTCCTCCTTCACCTCCTCTCCCTTCTCTCCTCCAATCGTCCACTCCTCCTCTCCTCTTCCACCATTCCTCCACCTCCTCAATTCCTCCTTCACCTCCTCCTCTCCTCCTCCTGTTGCTGTTAGCGACGGGTGAGTTTGCGGGTCAGGTGTCTGAATGAGCCCAGTAGGCGTGTCCCTGGGCCGGGGGTGGGACTGGGGCTATGGGTGTGGGTGTGGCTTTGGGTCTGATTGAGCTTGGTGAGCTCCAGCTCGATGGTCATAAGCACTCTCCCCGCCCCTCCTTCCTCTAGCTCCTCCCCTTTCCCCTGCCCTATCCCCCCTGCAACCCCCCCGCCCCCCCAGCCCCACCCCTATTTCTTGTCTCGCCGAGACTCCTTCTTCCTGTCGGAGGCGGAGCTTGCTTTGAGGCGGGCCTGCTGCTCAGCAGTGGTTGGAGCCTGGGGAGAGAAGGGGGAGGGGCCATAGGAGAGGGGCCACAGTCACTTCACCAGGAGAGAGAAAGAGGGAGAGAGGGACATGGAGATAGGGAGGGGGTGAGAGAGAGAGGGGAGTGAGATAGAAAGAGAGAGTGAGAAAGAGAGGGAGTGAGAGTGAGGGGGAGAGAGGGGCAGAGAGTGAGTGAAGGAAGGTAGAGAGGAGAGGAAAGGAGAGAGAGGGAGAAAAGAGAGAGAACAAGGGGAGAGAAAGATAGAACGAGAGAGGGGAGGGAGAGAAAGGGATGGTGGATGTTAGCGTTTAGATGGTTAATGAAAGGCAGAAGAGAGAAAGAGGGAGAAAAAGAAAGAGAGCAGAGGTAGTCCAATTACAGAGGGACTTAGAGACAGAGGGAGTGAAAGAGAGAGGGAGAGAAGGATGGCAGTTAGAAGGAGAGGTAGACGAGGGGTGGTCGCCAGCTCTGAAAGGAGGACAAAACAGCAACGTGTCAGTCACTGAGAGACACACACGTACACACACACACACACACACACACCACACCACACACTCAGTCACTGAGAGACACACACACACACACACCACACCACACACCCCTCCCCGTCTGCTGTAATGTTAGGGTCAGAGTCTGCCACCTTGTGGCCACTATGTGTGCAGTCAGTCAAGGGCTTCATCTGCCAGACTGTCAAACTGCCCGCTACTCCCCACCAATATTTCCACCTTTCTGAGGGTTCCTTGGAGTGTTCCTAAGAGTTCCTGAGAGTCCCTAATAGTTCCTGGGGTTTCCTTAGAGTTCCTGGGGGTTCTTAAGAGTTTCTGAGAGTTCATAATAGTTCCTGAGGGTTACTAAGAGTTCCTGAGGGTTCCTAAGAGTTTCTGAGAGTTCATAATAGTTCCTGAGGGTTCCAAAGAGTTCTTATTCCTATATTTGGGGGTTAGTGATATCTACACATCTGACACATCTGCTGGCATAAAATGTTTACTACCATTTTAGTATTTTTTTGTGTTCTCATTTTCCATGAAAACAACTCTGATGTCAATTTTATATTTCCTTCAGGGGTGTATCTAGGCCTGTTACTGCTGCACAGAAACATAACCTGACACACATGACCAGACACACACAAACACACACACACACAGAATAAACATATTCAACACACACACACACACACACACACACACACACACACACACACACACAGGAAAATACAGTCATGACATGGCCAGTTGATACAGAGCCCTGCACAACAGGAGAAGAGGGGAGGAGAGGAGGTGAGGAGAGGATAGGAGAAGAGGAGAGGTGGAGAGGACAGGAGAGGAGAGAAAGATGACATAAAGAAAAAGGAATAAAAGGATGAGCAGCAACTGCATCTTGCACTCAAATGAACGTACACACACAAATGTTGGTCACACACACACACACGGACACACAGACACACACTGTTATGCCACCCTGTGCCTCCATTAGGTTTTGCATGGCTGGTGTACTTACACTCCATCCTTCCTTTTCCCCTAGACATGTAAATTGCAATTAATTTTGATTACTTTAAATAAAATATATTTTGGGTTAACTTTGACCCTATTGTCTGCCTCCATTTTTGTGTTGTGACTCAGAGCCGGGGGGAACGTCTGTGCGAAAGCTCCCGGATTCATATCCCGGACGAACGCCCCCAATTTTATCTTACGGCTGGCTCTGAACCACAACACAACGATGGAGGCAGACCACAGGGTCAAGGTTAAGTGTGCTTAAAGTGTGCGTCAGTAGACAGATAGAAAGAGGAAAAGACAAAACAGCGTGTGAGAGAGAGAAAGAGAGAGAGAGAGAGAGAGAGAGAGAGAGAGAGAGAGAGAGAGAGAGAGAGAGAGAGAGAGAGAGAGAAAGAGTGGCACCAAGTGACGAAAAACAAAACCCAACAAAGAGGGAGAGTAGAACTTAAACACCCAGCCACACCCCTCTACAGGTGTGGCCAATGAAAAATTAGCAAAGCCAGGTCTGCACTGCCCTTGCACTGACTGAGCTATACCTGATGGGGGCACAGGGGGTCGCAACACACACACACACACACACACACACACACACACAAACAGACACATAGAACAGTTACTGCTCATTAGGATGACTGGGGAAAGGAAGAAACAGTAAGGAATATTAGATACAGTGACAATGTGTGTTTGTGTGTATGTGTGTGCGCACTCCGCTGCTGATGGAATGGTATGTGATTGTCAGGGATAAATAATAGTAGATCAGAACACACACCTCCACCTGTGTAAGGAGGAGAGGATGAAGAAGGGATGTGAAGGAGAAGAAAAAGAGGAGAGGATGAAAAAGAAGAAGAGGGGATGGTGTAAGAAGAGGGGGAGGGATGAGAGGAGGAAGAGTGGAGAGTGAAAGGGGGAGGAAAGGTGGGTGGAAGAGTGGAGAGTGAAAGGAGGAGCAGGGGGAGGAAGAGGAGGAGGAAGAGTGGAGAGCGAGGAGGAGGAGTGGAGAGTGAAAGGAGGAGGAAGAGAGGAAGAAGAGCGGAGAGTGAAAAAAGGAGGAAGAGGAGGAGTGGGAGGAAGAGAGTAACAGAGAGCAGCTTGGCAGATGAGAAAGAAAAACAATACAATAATGCAGAGGACAATAAAACAGCAATGTGTGTGTGTGTCTGTGTGTGTGTGTGTGCATGTGTGTGTGTGTCTGTCTGTCTGTTTATGTTTGCTGTGTGTGTATATATGTGTGTGTGTGTGTCTGTGTGTCTGTGTGTGCGCATTTTCTTCAGTGTGTCTCTATAATTGCTGGTAAAAAAGTGAGCTAGGATTTGATCACTGACCATGACCACTGCCTAATCCCCTGTAGCTCTCCAGACACACACACACACACACACACACACACACACACACACACACACCTATTTTGCTCCTCTGCTCTCCTTATCTTTCCAATGCTCACCTCACCTCTCTCCCTCCCCCCTCCTCTCTCTCTCCTTCACTCCTCTCCTCCCCTACTCTTTCCCTCCTCCTCTCTTCTCTTCCCCTTTCCTACACTCCTTCTCTTCTCTCCTCCTCCTCCTCTCTTCCACTCATACTCTCCTTACACTTTTTCTGTCCTCTCCTCCTCCTCCTCTCCTCTCCTCCATTCCTCCTGAGTGTGTGTGTGTGTGCGTGTGTGTGTTCATCTGAGTAAGAACATGTCTGTCTCAGAGCATGTAATGTGTGTTTGTTCCAAAGGCTATGGCAATGAATGAATCATCAAATCAGATATGTGTAGCTGTGGTGTGTGTGTGTGTGTGTGTGTGTGTGTGTGTGTGTGTGTGTGTGTGTGTGTGTGTGTGTGTGTGTGTGTGTGTGTGTGCGTGTGTGTGTGTGAAAGGAGGTCACAGTAGATAAGAGGGAATAAGAGAGAGAGGAGGAGAATACTATGCAGGAGGAGGAGGAGGAGGTAGAAATGGAGGAATTTTATGCAAAAAGGGGAAAAGGTAGAGACTGAAAATGTCTGTAGAAAAGGAGGAAGCGGAGGAGGAGGAGGTCCTCCCTGCAAATTAAACCCCGAGCCCTCACTATATGACAGACATAGGAGGAGAAGGAGGAGAGGAGGAGGAAAATGAAGTAGGAAAGGAGGAAGACAGGAGGAGAAAGAGAGGAAAAAGAGAAGGAGAGGAGGAGGAAAAGAAGGAAGAGAGGAGGTAGAAAAGGAGGAATAGGGGGAGGGGGAGGGTGCTAGTCTGTGGTCCTTATTTACCCTTGGCTCTCATCCCTCCCAACATCATTATCACAACAGTACAATACACAACATTACGCACAGCTCTATCTGTGTGTGTGTGTGTGTGCGTGTGTGCTCGCCAGTTTCTCTGTTTGACATTTTGAGCCCTTTTTCTAAGTTGTCTAGAATGAGATGATTGACACTGACATAGAAATAGGACGACTGGTCATGTCTCGGCTAATTGGCTTGTTTAGAATATCTCCTACTTGTCTCAGAATGGCTAGCTATGGACATTCACAATCATATCCTTAAAAAACAATTTTACGTTTTTAAAAATGTGCTACTCACCCAGTGGTCAGTGGTGTGAAATGCAGTTTCTGTCATGTTTGATTTGGATTTCTGTCCAAATACTCATTGCTTGTTTGTATTACTCCATTAGTCCAGAACCAAAATAAAGGAACTTTGTTACCATCAGGTGGTCTGGAGTGTGCCACACTTTGGGTCAAGGCCGCTCTATTTCATTCTAGAATGTCTGTGACAACTGCTCTATTTCATTCTAGAATGTCTGTGATAATTCTTGTTTCACAACTCAACATTCCGAGGTTCTAAAAGCATTCCATGGTAGTAAACTGAACATTCTATCATTGAAATGCATTGGATTTATGCCTCTTTCTGACTTGAAAAAATGGGTAATAGCATTTAAAATAAGTCTAAATTCACTTTCTTTCAAATAATACACATTTGAAGCACGCAAATTTGGAGGTCCCGAGTAGATAAAAGTGGTTTTACATTTATGTGCATGAAGCTTCAAACTATTCGGGACCTCCCAATTTGTGTGCTTCAAATGTGTATTATTTGAAGGAAAGTGAATTTAAACATGTTTGAAATGTTATTACCCCTTTTTTTCAAGGCAGAAAGAGGCATAAATCCAATGCATTTCAATGATAGAATGTTCAGTTTACTACCATGGAATGTCGGAATGTTCAGGTGTGAAACAAGTCTATTTCACTCTACAATGTCTGTCAACCCTCTATTTCATTCTAGAATGTCTGTCAACCGCTCTATTTCACTCTAGAATGTCTTACAACCGCTCTATTTCATTCTACAATGTCTGTTCTAACCTCTCTATTTCATTCTAGAGTGTCTGTCTCAACTGCTCTATTTCATTCTATAATGTCTGTCAACCGCTCTATTTCACTCTAGAATGTCTGTCAACTGCTCTATGTCATTCTAGAATGTCTGTCAACGGCTCTATTTCATTCTTGTAGAATGACTGTCAACCGCTCTTCATTCTAGAATGTCTGTGCTAACCGCTCAATGTCTGTCAACCCCTCTATTTCATTCTAGAATGTCTGTCAACCACTCTATTTCACTCTAGAATGTCTTACAACCGCTCTATTTCATTCTAGAATGTCTGTTCTAACCTCTCTATTTCATTCTAGAGTGTCTGTCTCAACTGCTCTATTTCATTCTAGAATGTCTGTCAACCGCTCTATTTCACTCTAGAATGTCTGTCAACGGCTCTATTTCATTCTTGTAGAATGTCTGTCAACCGCTCTTCATTCTAGAATGTCTGTCAACCGTTCTTTTTCATTCTAGAATGTCTGTGCCAACCACTCCATTTCATTCTAGAATCTCTGTCAACTGCTCTATTTCATTCTAAAATGTCTCAATCACTCTATTTCATTCTAGAATGTCTGTGTCAACCAGTTTATTTTACTCTAGAATCTCTGTGTCAACCTAGAATGTCTGTCAGCCACTCTATTTCATTCTAGACAATCTACAGAAGGGGCTTTTTTTAAGGTTGAGACAGCACATTAGCCTGTGTGTGTGTGTGTGTGTGTGTGTGTGTGTGTGTGTGTGTGTGTGTGTGTGTGTGTGTGTGTGTGTGTTATTGAGAGAACACACTTGCCTGTTTTTGCTGTGATCCCTCCTTCCCTTTTCCTTTCTTTTTGCTGAAGAGAGAGAGAGAGAACACCAGTGAGTGAGAGAAAGAAAGACTGGCAGAGAGAGAGAGAGAGAGAAAGAAAGAAAGACTGGCATAGGGATAGAGAAAGAGAGAGAGAGAACACCAGTGAGAGAGAAAGAAAGACTGGCCGAGAGAGAGAGGAAAGAAGAGAAAGATTCTGAGAAAAAGAGAGCAAAAACCGTTCAGGTTGACTTCATGGTCAAAAGGAGTTGCTTGTCACACCGGCAATTCTGATCTATTTGGAGATCTAACGTGTGTGTGTGCTGTCAACATAGTTTGATAGTATAATGCCTACATAACGGTATGAATAAACCATGTTTAGACTAGTTTACACCTATATGTGTGTTATACTAAATCAGTGGTTCCCAAACTTTTAACTGCCGCGTACCTCCTGAGACACTCTGGTCTTACCAAGTACCCCCTGCAACATGGATATTTTTGCTTAATTATTGCTGCATTAACAAAATGTGAACACATACATATAATGTAATAACAATAGGGGCTATTGAGGACAGTTTATAGATGTTTCGGTATATTTTTTTCATATTATTTTTTTGCTGGTGAGAACTGAGAACCCATTCACAGATTAAAATGGCAACCACAGTTTGACAACCACTGGATTAAAAGATAGTGTGTGTGTGTGTGTGTGTGTGTGTGTGTGTGTGTGTGTGTGTGTGTGTGTGTGTGTGTGGAGGGAGAGTCACTAGCGTGCACATCTGTGAGGTCATCACTATGAGGCACAAGAAAGGTTATGTATAGAGTATGCGTATACGTGTGCATATGTGTACGTACAGTATAGAGAGTGTGTACGAGTGTGTATCTATGTAAGTATAAAGAGGCTGTGAATGTGTGTATCTGTGTGCCTATAGCCAGTGTATGTGTGTGTGTAGCTTTGTAAGTAAAGGAAGTGTGTAAGTATGTGTATCTGTGTAAGTAAAGGGAGTGTGTAAATGCGTGTATCACAGCCATCACGGTCACACAGAGTGTGTGTATATGTGTGTGTTTGTGCGTCCAGTAATTGAGTGAAATAATACGTTCTTCAGCCGTTTCTGTTCAAGACTCGAGAACACTGGTTCTCTATATAGTGACCCAGCCTGCATTTGCACTGGTAGAACCCTGGTTCTCTATAGTGACCCAGCCTGCATTTGCACTGGTAGAACACTGGTTCTCTATGACCCAGCCTGCATATGCACTGGTAGAACACTGGTTCTCTATGACCCAGCCTGCATTTGCACTGGTAGAACACTGGTTCTCTATGACTCAGCCTGCATTTGCACTGGTAGAACACTGGTTCTCTATGACCCAGTCTGCATTTGCACTGGTAGAACACGGGTTCTCTATAGAGTGACCCAGCCTGTATTTGCACTGGTAGAACCCTAGGTTCTCTATAGTGTCCTAGCCTGCATTTGCACTGGTAGAACCCTAGGTGCTGTGTAGAGACCCATTCTGCATTTGCACTGGTTTGGATCAGAATCTTGCCTGCGTCATCAACAGTGCTGCTGCTGCATGCACAAACAAGGGCTCATCATATATCACAATAATAAGCATACAAAGGGTTAATAACATGGATATAAAGGATTCATTACAGGGATATAAAGGCTTAGTAATAGTGATCTAAAGGCTTAATGATAAAGGAGAAAAAAGTGTTAATGCTAGCTAGCACCATCTGTGTAATGGTAATTAACATCAGCGTGTAACTTTAGTTAACACCATCGGTGTAATGCTAATTAACATCAGCAGTGTAACCTAAGTTAACACCATCAGTGTAATGCTAATTAACATCAGCGTGTAACTTTAGTTAACACCATCGGTGTAATGCTAATTAACATCAGCGTGTAACTTAAGTTAACACCATCGGTGTAATGCTAATTAATATCAGCAGTGTAACCTAAGTTAACACCACCAGTGTAATGGTAATTAACATCAGCGTGTAACTTTAGTTAACACCATCGGTGTAATGCTAATTAATATCAGCAGTGTAACCTAAGTTAACACCATCAGTGTAATGGTAATTAACATCAGCGTGTAACTTTAGTTAACACCATCGGTGTAATGCTAATTAACATCAGCAGTGTAACCTAAGTTAACACCATCAGTGTAATGCTAATTAACATCAGCAGTGTAACCTAAGTTAACACCATCAGTGTAATGCTAATTAACATCAGCGTGTAACTTTAGTTAATATCAGCAGTGTAGTTGCCCAGTTTCCCTTACTGCTGGAAACAGGTGTGAGGGAGAGAAAACTCCATGTGTTCCTTCTTCTCTGAATGACACAACTACTCATGCACAGCACTAGTTCCACCACTAATTCCAGTACTAGTTCCACCACTAGTTACACAAATATTTACACTAATAGTTACACTACTAGTCACACATATAGTTCCACTACTAGTTCCACTAGTTCCAGCTCGGAACTAAAGTGCTACAGGTTAAAAGGCTCTGAAAGGGCAGGAGGGTTGTCTGTTGTATGTAGACTATTTGTCAGACTGACTGTGTGTGTGT
>JAODXP020005071.1:0-27500 GCA_027497455.2 Sardinella longiceps | reverse complement strand
CACACACACACACACACACACACTGTATGCTCTCTCTCTCACACTCACACACACAAACACACACACACACACACACACACACACACACACACACACAACCATAGATGTTCTTTCTTTCTTTCTCTCTCTCTCTCTCTCTCTCTCTCTCTCTCTCTCTCTCACACACACACACACACACACACACACACACACTAAACACACATTAAACACACAACCACAGATTCTGTCTCCCTCAGTCTCCCACCCATTCTCTCTCTCTCTCTCTCTCTCTCTCTCTCTCTCTCTCTCTCTCTCTCTCTCTCTCTCTCTCTACACACACACACACACACACAACCACAGATTCTGTCTCCCTCATTCTCCCACCCATTCTTCCCTCCACCCCTCCCTCTGTCTCTCATGCATCCCCCTCTCCCTCTGTCTCTCCATGCATCCCCCCATCCCTCTCCTCAGTTCTGCCCCACTGACTGAGTTGGACTGGTTAGTGCTTCACAGTCATGGATGCTATTGGGATAACACTACCACAGACCCTCTCTCACACACACACACACACACACACACACACACACACACACACACACACACACACACACACACAGAGATACTGTATGTTCACACACACACACACACACACACACACATTAAATACAGAACCACAGATACTGTATGCTCACACACACACACACACACACACGGATAATGTATGCTCACACACAAACACACAGATACTGTATGCTCACACACAAACACATTAAAAACACAGACACAGGCCTGCTCTCTCTCTCTCTCTCTCTCTCTCTCTCTCTCTCTCTCTCTCTCTCTCTCTCTCTCGCTCACACACACACACACACACACTAAACACAAAACCATACCACACTCCACTCTCTCTGTCTCTCTCTTCACTTCTTCTTGGACACTCCCAGTTAAACACAGAGGTTTGGGTAGTTAGTCCACTAACAGTAAATTAACATGGCCGATTTGAGGGGTGTGTGTGTGTGTGTGTTGACCTGAACAATGGGCCATTCTGGTGTCAGACTGGTCCAGAACTGTGGTTTGGAGGCACACAGGTTTGGTGTGTGTGTGCTTGTATTTACATGTTGCTGCAAAGGCATGATGGGACAACTCATAAAGGAGAGAGAGAATAGGAGGAATAAAGGGAGAGAAAAGTGGAAGAAAAAAAGAGAGATTGCACTCCTCCTCCTCCTTCTCTGTAACCTCATTTCTCCCCAGTCTGCCCTTTTCACCAGGACACGAAGGAGGGATCACACAAAGGACCTTCTCTCTCTCTCTCTCTCTCTGTCCCTCTTTCTCTCTCTCTCCCTTCACCACCCCTCTCCCTCTCTCTCCCTTTGTCTCTCTCTTCACAATCCCTCTCCATGTGTCCCTCTCCGTCCCTCTCTCTCTCTCTTCCTCTCCCTCTGTCTCTCTCTCCGCCCCTCTTTCTTCACCCTCCCTCTATCCCTGTGTCTCTCTCTCTCTCTCTTCACCCCCTCTCTCTCTCTCTCTCTCTCTCTCTCTCTCTCCAGATTCCTGTCCCTCCCTGGCATCTCCCAGTCAAAACAAACAATGCCCCAGGCAGGCAGAGAATGGAGGGATGACAGAGAGAGGGATGGATGGAGGGGTGGAGAGAAAAGGGCAATCCTTCCTTCAATGGCCTCCTCTCTTCCCTTCTCTCTCTCCATGCATTCCTTCACTCCTCCAGCCCCTCCCACTGCTCAGCTTCCAGTAACCAGCACAGGGATGGAGGGATAGAGAGAGAGAGACAGACACAGAGAGAGAGAGAGAGAGAGAGAGAGAGAGAGAGAGAGAGAGAGAGAGAGAGAGACAGAGAGAAATAGAGGGAGAGAGAGATAGACAGACTATAAATAGAAAGTTGAGTTGAGGACAGGAAAGTTGATTTGAGGAAGACTGGAACATACACACACAGTTCAGAGGAAGGACACACACACACACACAGACACGCATTCCTTAAATTATCTTTTATTTTTACTATAGGCCTACTGCTCTTATACAAGTTATGACACTGTAACAGTTTTGCAGGTTGTATACAGTTGGTGCTGGTGTGGTGTATTTGAGGTGTGTGTGTGTGTGTGTGTGTGTGTGTGTGTGTGTGTGTGTGTGTGCATGTGTTTGTATGATGACAGTTTCAAGGACCATTGGATACATGACTGATTCAAAGTAATGATGCTCTGTGTGTGTGTGTGTGTGTGTGTGTGTGTGTGTGTGTGTGTGTGTGTGTGTGTGTGTGTGTTAGTATTCTCAGAGCATCAGGAAGCCCAGTTAGAGGACAGGTCGATTCTTGTCACCACAGCGATAGGTGGTTTGATTGACAGCATGTGGAGGGGGAGAGAGGTGTGCAACGTCTGATAGAACCCAAAAAAAGGCACGCAGGCAATTACCCATGAGCCTCTTCTCAGGGAAGCACACACACACACACAGTCTGCATCTGTGTGTAACAGAGAGAGAGATTGGAAGTGAGAGAGGAGTCTGTGTGTGTGTCTGTGTCTGTGTGTGTGTGTGTAAAAGAATGAGAGAGAGAGACTGTGTGCGTGTGTGTGTAGGCGGGCAGGCGTGCAAACACCTCATCTTCAAGTAATTATCCCAAATCACTTCTGACAGATTCCCATTACAACATTATTGTCCTATCTACGTGTGTGTGTGTGTGTGTGTGTGTGTGTGTGTGTGTGTGTGTGTGTGTGTGTGTGTGCGCGCACAAGGATACACACGAAATCCATCTGAAGCTGATAAAATGGTGTCAAGTAAGCAGGCACACAACACTGACACAGAAATGTACAAATGTGCGCATGCAAACACACACACACACACACACACACACACACACACAGATGCATCCATACAAATGAATATAGAAATACACACACAGACACACAAATGTACAAGTGTGCGCATACAAACACACACACACAGATGCATCCATACATGTGAATATACACACACACAGGCACACAAATGTACAAGTGTGCACATACATACAAACACACACAGATGCATCCATACATATGAATATATAAATACAGACAGAGAAACACACAGTGACACACAAATGTACAAGTGTGCGCAATGCACATACAAACACACACACAAACACAAATGTATGCATACAAATATACACACAGAAACACACACACACATACAGTAGTGTACATACATTGCGTTACTTACAGAAACACACACACACACAAACAGAAATAAGCTCGTTTGAAGCAATATCTAACACTGGCCTCACACACTCTCTCTTCACGCACACACACACACAAGATACAGGGAGCCTGGGTGGGCAGGGCAGCGTTGAGCTGACATCATCAAACTGGAAAGGTCACGAGGTCGACACCAACACAACAGTCCTGACATTCACCCGGGTCACTCAGGGACAAAGGAGACGCCTGTCACACACACAAACACACACACACACACACACACACACACACACACACACACACACACACACTTGTCTCTCTCTTTCTCTCACTGTCCATCTCTCCTGGCAGGGACAGCACAGCGAGCTCCGAAGAAGGGATACAGAAGAGAGAGAGAGAGAGAGAGAGAGAGAGAGAGAGAGAGAGAGAGAGAGAGAGAGAGAGAGGAGTGAGAGAGAAGCAGAGGGAAGAGAAGAAAGGCTTTGTTTAAGGCGATGAAAAGAGTGTTATTGTGTTTGAGGTCTTGGGCCCCGAAGGAGTGAGAGAACAATGGATGAGAGAGCGAGAGAGAGGAGAGAGGGAGGAGAAATGGGGATAGAGAGAGGAGAGAGGTATAAAAGAGTGGTGTGGAGGAGAAAAGAAGAGAAATGCAGAGATGAGAGAAATAGAATGGGGAAGATGGGAATGAGAGAAATCAAAGAGAGAGAGAGAGGGAGGAGAGACGGAGAGAGAGAGAGAGGGAAAGATAGAGGGATTCAAGGGAAAGGTGTGGAGGAGAGAAGAGGGTGTGTAAAGCAGAGAACGCCACTGTAGAAATGTTTTTGAAGTCCTCTGTTTGCCAATTATTATACTGTGGCCTTAGCTTTAGGGCACACACGTCTATGTGTCAGTGTGTGTGTGTGTGTGTGTGTGTGTGTGTGTGTGTGTGTGTAAATGAAATGGAGCTGACTGACTGCCTACCCTGTGCAACCCTCTTTCTACCTCGCACATGCACATGCACACACACACACACACACACACACGCACACACACATCTGTCACAACTGAGCTGTTCTTATCCTGGCAGCAGCACATTTCATCAGTGGTAATGACTCTCTCTCTCTCTCTCTCTCTCTCTCTCTCTCTCTCTGTGTGTGTGTGTGTGTTAGAGTGGTGTTTATGTATAATGCAGTGTTACTGCATTAGAAGAGACTTCATGCATCAGTGATGAATAAACATACAAAAAACACCCTGAGGCTTAGGCATGGACACACACACACACACACACACTTTCCCTTTAACATCATCTCTCAGATATGGCACATACACACCTACTGTAACTTTGATTACACACACACACACACACACACACACACACACACTCCTTTCCCATCATCTGAGGCGTGCCACATATACCCACATCAACTGATTCAAAACACACATACACACACACACACACACGCACACACACTTCAAACTCAACTCAAGAAATTAAATACCAACAACCGTTGAGTACCAGACAAAAAAAGAAAAAGAGAAAGAGGAAAGAAAGAGAGAGAGAGAGAGAGAGAGAGAGAGAGAGAGAGAGAGAGAGAGAGAGAGAGAGAGAGAGCGCACAAACACTTCATACTTGACAGTGGCAGAAAGGGCGATATAAACCATACAAACACACACACACACACACACACACACAGTCATAGTTACGAGTGCTTTTGAGTAGAGACCATACAAACACACACACACACACACACACACACAGTCATAGTTACGAGTGCTTTTGAGTAGAGACCATACAAACACACACACACACACAGTCATAGTTACGAGTGCTTTTGAGTAGAGAATGCCTGAGGCAAAGGAGTAGTTCACAAAAATATTTCTGGTCAAAGGCGGCTATTCATCTACACACACACACACACACAAAATGAAAACACACACACACACACACAAACACAACTAATGGCTCCAGCAGGGACTCAGTAAGAAGAAACAGCACATTACAAAGGACAAACACACACACACACACACTCAGCTAGGGACAGAGAGAAGAGAGCATATTACAGAGAGAGAGAGAGAGAGAGAGAGAGGAGAGAGAGATGAAAAACTAGAAGCAGAAGGATTTTCCTTCTCATTTATTTCATCTTATGATCCGCCCGATACTGCACACATTTATAAAGTATATATTACATAAAGTACACACTCGTTTACTTCCTACAGTATGTGTGGGTACAGTATGTGGTACATGTAGTTTATGCACCTACATGTAGGCTATCTGTGTGGGGATGTAGTGTATGTGGTTTTAGTTTATTTATTCAACCTTTACTGGGAGTGGTTCCCAGCTCCCTACATTAGAGGAGATCCAGCTGTCACACAGACACACACACACACCGTGCACGCAGAACAAACGATCATTGGGAAAACACACACCCAGGTCATGGGATCTAGCACTCACACAACAAGGTCAAGACACTAAGGACGGCATAGGCTGAAACACGTCTGTCTTAGACATGCTAACACTAAAAAAGTTTTACTTTCTCATCATTCACTATTCCCCTTGTTTTACACACTCTATACCCTTATACTTTAATAGAGTTTTTTTTTTTTTAAAGATAATTTTTAGTACTTTTTTCTTTTAATTTGATAGGACAGTGAAGAGAGTGAGCGTGCCATGGCACTCTCTATTAACGCCAATCAACCTGCAAATCCACTAGGGGATGATCGCGAGTCAGTGGCCTATGAGGTATAAGGCTAACCCTAACCACCAGAAGTAATAGGAGAGTGCTTGTTCTCCCCTATAAAAGTTCTCTGGTCAGACTCAAACCCGGGTCCCCGGATTTATGGTACGTCACACTAAGAGCGTTTCTAAAAGTCGAGGAAGCATGCTTGGAAGGCTGCTTTTTCGAGCATTCCACGTCATTGTCAGTCGGCAAGTACTGTTCCAAAGTCAAGCATCCTTCTAAATTCTAGCAAGGACAGAGGCCTTTGTTCATAGATTTTTCAAGGATGCACTGATGGAACCTCGTTTTTGAAGTGTACGGCTTCCAAGGCTAGTGTGCTACCTAGGAAGCATCCTCGACTTTGAGAAACACTCTAACAGGGCATTCACACTGCATCCGTCAGTTGACGGATCCCATTGACTTTGAATGGAGCTTTCGCGAAATGCATTGTGGGTCCGTCCGTCAAAACAGCTCCATTGCGTCCGTCAAAAAATGTTCAACTATTTATCTGGCGACGGATCCGTGAAACCAATCGGGATTGAGAGAATTGACTCCCCCCTCCGTCAGACCCCTCCCCGTCGTCCGTCAACGGACAGATGCAGTGTGAACGCAGTGTCACCCATTGAGCCACGGCGCCCCCTACTTTAATGGAGTTGAGCGCACCTTTCTCCCTCACCAGCACAGTGGTTAAAGCATCTGACTCCTCCACCATGGGTTTGAGACCTGAGCATTGCCATGCAAACTCTTCTTCTTTAGTGTGTCGCTCCGAAATGTTTTAAAGCATAGCCCTGTTGAACGAGCCTGCTATATGCACCAGTTAGCAAATGAAACAAAATCATTTGGAACAACAGAGACTGAACGTGAATGCAAAAGCGAATAAGCACTTTACATTGAATCATCGGAACCTTAGATTATTCAAAACCGAAAATAAGATCTGAGGTTCCGGAGACTCAATGTAAAGTGCTTGTTCTCCATTGCATCCACATTCGGTCTATGCAGTTCCAAATTCTTTCATTCCATGTGTTATCTAGTGCTGTTAAAAGGCTCGTGCATCAGGGCTATGCCTGAAATCACTCCGGAGCAACACTTTAATATCCAACGGGAGCACAGTTCTACATGGAACTGGAATATTCTCGAACATTCTAAATATTAACACACAAAAGGACAAAATGACTTTTGAGGCCGCATTAAAGGGCCGAGGGTCCGTATTTACCGAAGGGATGAATGGCCACTTAAGGGTCAAGGGTCCGCATCCGTATTTACCGTATAGTAGGGTATGACTGGGCTTTCAATCTTCAAGACCCAAAGACAAGACTAAGTATATCCATTTCTGAGTCTCACACTACAATATAAACAAACACGCTCATGCACGCACACACACACACACACACACACACACACACACACACACACACACACACACTAGAATAGTAAAAAAAAGACATTTATTTATTTCTTTTTCATTTATCAACAATTGCAAGTAGTAAGAATATGTACAAGATTCATTCATTCACATTAGGGCATTAACTCAGCTATTAAGGGACACACATTATGCCTATGACATCACCGGGACTAATGGGGAAAGGGAGGGTCAGCTGACACAGCCAGCCAGCCAATCAGTCAGCTGACACAGCCAGCCAGCCAATCAGTCTCAGCTGACACAGCCAGCCAGCCAATCAGAGTCAGCTGACACAGCCAGCCAGCCAATCAGAGTCAGCTGACACAGCCAGTCAGCCAATCAGAGGAAGGATCAATAGTAGTCCTCCAGCTCTGCTTTGTCTCCTTGGTTCTGAATCTGCTGCTGACGCCTGTACAGGTCAGCCACCTAGAGAGAGAGAGAGAGAGAGAGAGAGAGAGAGAGAGAGAGAGAGAGAGAGAGAGAGAGAGAGTAGGGGAGAAAAAAGGAGAGTGGAGAGGAGAACGAGAGAAAAGAAAGAGACCGAGAAGAGAAGAAGGAGAGTGAGGCAGAAGGAGAGCGGGAGGGAGAAGGAGAGAGAGAAGAGAGCGGGAGGGAGAAGGAGAGAGAGAGAGAGACGAGAGGAGAAGGAGAGAGAGAGAGAGAGAGAGAGAGAGAGAGAGAGAGAGAGAGAGAGAGAGAGAGAGAGAGAGAGAGAGAGAGAGAGAGAGAGAGAGAGAGAGAGAGAGAGAAAAAGATATATAGAGAGAAGAAAAAGAGAGGGAGGGAGACGGAGAGAGAAGAAATTGATTAGTGATTTGAAGGGAGACTGCGGAGACGGACAGAATAATCTGAAGGCACCAAAGAGGCGCACACACACACACGCATATATATACACACGCACACACACACCAAAGAGGCAGAGTGGAAGAAATATTGGCTTTCTGTGGGAGGTCGCCTGTCCTCACCCCTGCCACACACACACACACACACACACACACACACACGTCTCAGATACAGACGTGCCAGGAAAGCGAATCAGATCAGGAGCATTCAGAGGACTCACAGTGTGTGTGTGCATGTGTGCAGAAGTGAGTGAGTGAGTGAGTGAGTGCGTGCGTGTGTGCGTGTGTGTGTGTGCGTGCGTGCGTGCGTGCGTGCGTGCACGCACGCACGTGTGCAGGAGTGTGTATGTGTGTGCGCATGCAGGACGGTGTGTGTGCATTTGTGTTTGAGTGTGTGTGTGTGTGTGTGTGTGTGCGTGCATACAGAACATGTGTGTGTGTGTGTGTGTGTGTGTGTGTATTCACATGCAGGTGTGTGAGTGTTGGTGCATAAGTTTGTGAGTGAGTGTGTGTGTGCGTATTTTGTGTCCTGACGAGCATTGCATGTTCTATACATGTAAACAGTCCCACCACATGTCCGCCAAAGCATGATTGACCTTAGACTAGCTTTAACCTGGCCACACACACACACACACACACACACACTTAGACTAGCTTTAGCCTGGCCCAGAATAACAGAGTACATATCGAACACCTCTAAGCTTTAGACTACCTTACAGCCACACAGCAAACAAACATCTCTTAGCGTTAACCTAGCTCAGTGTGTGTGAGTGTGTGTGTGTGTGTGTGTGCGTGCATATTCACATGCAGAAGTTTGTGTGTGTGTGGTATAAGGGTCATTCCACGTCAATTCAACAAGAGCCCGCGCACTTAGGTCTCAAAAAATCTGAAAAAATCACCAAATGTACCCATGGTACTTAAGAGAAACGCTGTAAATTTATTTGAATGTAAGATGTATACTTTCCATGTTACAGCCATTTTTACTGGGGGAGGGGCGCCCATTTTGTTCACGGTCTTTTTTTTGTCAAAGTTCACAAGCCCATAGCTCAAGAACTAAACCATGTAGGAAGCTCAAATTTTGCATGCTGGTACATAGATAGGAATAGTTTGTAGCAAAACTGTCAGTTTTGGTCTGGATGATCCTGCATGGTCATAGCATTCCCTCAAAGATGATAAAAATTTTATTGGAGTTTTTGGCTGTGCTCTGTTTAGGCCTTCAGAAGACATATTTGTACCCAACATAGGTTCTTGATTTTTTTCCCTTGTAGAGATAAGTAGAAACACTCTCATAAAAAGCAATAAATAGAAAAGAAACTCTATCAGTGTTTGAACAGAAGACCGCACAAGTCTGACAAATCATTTTGGGTGTCATTTTCAGAGCACCAGAACACCTTGTGGGATTGTCCACAGATTTTTTTGTATTCTTTTCTTTATTCTCCATGAATTCTTCTTTTTAAAAATGCCAATTTGACTTGTCTTATGTGACGTTTTCTTTTTAATTTCCACCCTGAACATGGGCAAAATGTGCATTGAGAGCAATATGTTTTCTATAACATTAATGTAAAGAATAAATAATCAAATGCAAATTTTGCCCTGACATGATCACCTGAGAGTCCCTGTGCAGGGGTGCAGGTATCCTTTTCAATTTCAATGATTTAAGGAGCACCTGTGGTTACTCTTAGTAGTGGTTCTGTGCACCTCCACCTATCCTAACAAGGCCTGATGAAGCTAACATGCTGACCTGAAGGCACATGAGTAGAGGTGGGGTAGAGGCCTTTCTGAGTGTTACGAGTTCAACATTGATCTCAGCCAGGTCACTCAGCCTCAGGAGGTTATGTTTCTTTCAAAGAAATATGCCAATCAAGAATTTATTCCTGAGTTGTATCATCAATAAATACATTAATTGAAGGAAATATTACCAACCTTGTATAATGAGACTGATGACATTCACTTTCAGCAGAACCAAAAGAGCAGCTTGGAAGATTTGTGGCAATTTTAAGATTCAAGAGTGACAAAAGTTGCCACTGGGATCACTGAAATAAAAGGCCTCTATCCCACCTCTACTTAGGTGCCTTCAGGTCATCACATTAGCTTCACCAGGCCATGTTAGGACAGGGACTCTCAGGTGATCATGTCAGGGCAAAATTTGCCTTTGGTTATGTATTTTTTTTACATTAATGTTACAGAAAACATATTGCTCTCAATGTGCATTTTGCTCATGTTCAGGGTGGAAATTAAAAAAGAAAAGGTCACATAAGACAAGTCAAATTGGCATTTTTAAAAAGAAGAATTCATGGAGAATAAAGAAAAAAATACAAAAAAAATCTGTGGACAATCCCACAAGGTGTTCTGGTGCTCTGAAAATGACACCCGAAATGATTTGTCAGACTTGTGCGGTCTTCTGTTCAAACACTGATAGAGTTTCCTTTCTATTTATTGCTTTTTATGAGAGTGTTTCTACTTATCTCTACAAGGGAAAAAAATCAAGAACCTATGTTGGGTACAAATATGTCTTCTGAAGGCCTAAACAGAGCACAGCCAAAAACTCCAATAAAATTTTTATCATCTTTGAGGGAATGCTATGACCATGCAGGATCATCCAGACCAAAACTGACAGTTTTGCTAAAAACTATTCCTATCTATGTACCAGCATGCAAAATTTGAGCTTCCTACATGGTTTAGTTCTTGAGCTATGGGCTTGTGAACTTTGACAAAAAAAAGACCGTGAACAAAATGGGCACCCCCTCCCCCAGTAAAAATGGCTGTAACATGGAAAGTATACATCTTACATTCAAATAAATTTACAGTGTGTCTCTTAAGTACCATGGGTACATTTGGTGATTTTTTCAGATTTTTTTGAGACCTAAGTGCGCAGGCTCTTGTTGAATTGACGTGGAATGACCCATAAACAAACATCTGTTAGTGTTAACCTAGCTCAGAGCCACACCGTATGTGCAGGGTTCCTACATATTTTCCATTTAAATTACATACTTTTTTCCTAATCAAATTTGCTGCTTTGCAGAAAATGTTTTCAGAACATGTTTGATGAAAAAAGTGCCCAGAGTGTGAACAAAAGCAAACCGTCGAAGTATGATAGTGCTGGCCCTGTTGATTTTGTCTTTGGCCCAAAATGGAGCGGTACGCATAGCTTAGCCAATGTTGTCACACCTCTGCCAGCTCATTTGCGGCCTACTTAATGAATATGTCCAAATGTCATTGATAGGCTGATAAGTCGGTCCATGAGTGAAGGGTCTCATGCATGGAGGTATTAATAAACCTGGAGAAACATACCAAGTCCCGCCTCCCATTCATTCCAATGTGGAATGCTAGGCTAGAGAAATTCATCCAAAATTGAACAAAATTGTCAGTTGTCAAGATGGCGTTTCATGGAGCTCACTTCCGACTCCATTTCATTAGGCCAATGAGGGCCATGTTACTAATGGAGATGAGGGCGGCACACACCTGATGTGCACATGGAGCTCGTTAGCATGAGCTGAAAGTGTAGCATTAACCAATCAGCATATGTCAAATGGAGTCGGATATGATGTCATTTCTGGAAAATGGCGACGAGGAAGTGCAATGCTAATTGGCAAAGCTAATCAGCCAAATCCTGACCCCCTGGTCTCATGATGCCACTGATGGCTACTGCTTGTTATGACCTGACTATGACTAGACGGGGACACCAAAATAGTGTGCGCATAGTGGGCAGACATCAGAGAACCGCCCACTATGCAGTTATAGTATACAGATTATAATAGTCAGTCTAATAGTGACTGCAAATGAGCCCAATGTCTGCCAATGGAGTGAAGTTGTGCATACTTCTAGAATATGGTACACAGATACATGTACTCAACGATGGGCCGAACATTGTAAGACATCTGGCAGTGACCTGTTGTGCGCTCACTGCATAGCCTAGAGTAGCACAGATTTTGCCCTTTAGAATTTATAGTCTGGAATCAATTATTTTTCCATATCATCTTTCCTGTTTTCCTTACTTATTCAAACCTGGAAAATACTAAAATCAAATTCCATACCTTTCCCTGTCTGAGTATAGCCTGACATAGCCTGCCCATAATACTACTGTTCATCCTTATCTCCTGGGGAGGGTTTAGAGAGGCGGATTGGACGAGCTGTCCAATCGTTTCAAACCAGTGCTGAGTGCACTCCCCCCGCCCCATAATCGCTTCAGGTTTAAGATCCTTATTGAATTCAATTTGCTACCGTTAGAGTATGTCTAGAGTTCTAGGCTAAGAGAAACACTCCATTTGGATGTCAAGCTCAGAAATGACACGGAGGAATATTCACAGACTGACACGTAGCCTAGTTGGAGGAAACCTTAACCATTGGCCAACATTAACACATGCACCAAGCCAGGGGCGAAGTCAGCCGTCGTAACGTTTCGTAGCACCCAGGCCACTGACAACATGCAGTATCTAGCTACAGAGAGGGAGGGGTTAAAGCCTGGAGTAAAATCTTGTTTCTCACTGGATCCCATTTTTCTCGGACTCGGAAGTTGAGGAAATAGCATGCCTTACCAGACTGACTTCATCATAAAATTTCATACAGTGACCGGAAGCATGGGCAGGCTATGGCAAACAATTTGATGTCTGATTCTGTGTGTGTGCATGCGTTCGTAGTGGTGTGTGTGTGTCTGGTGTGTCCTGGTGAGGATGGTGTGTGTGTGTGTGTGTGTGTGTGTGTGTGTGTGTGTGTGTGTGTGTGTGTGTGTGTGTGTGTGTGTGTTACCTGTGAAGCAGAAGTGGCATCCTCTGGCTTCTTATCGTCTCGGATCCTGAGGAATCTTGGGAATCGGAGTGATATGCCCTTCTCTGGGTCCACCTGGTGGCCAAACAAGAGTATTAGACTTGCTATTCAACACACACACACACACACACACACACACACACACACACACACACACACGCACGCACGCACACACACACACTCTTGTAAAACAAGAGGAAAGGAGGAAATCACTGACATTACACGCACACACAGAGACAGACACACACACACAGACACACACAGACTCTCTCTCCTGAGAATCATCAGTCATATCAGAGACAGGCAGGTATACTAACCAATCCCATGGCAGCTTTGTAGATGGGAGACAGTGATAGGTCGGCACATTTGACCTCCCACACTTGCACAGCGTCCAGCCACACATCCGGCTCTGCTGATTGGTCTATCCGGTAATAGGGGCGGGGTTTCGGCAGAATGTGCTCCTGAGAAACACAAAATACCAAAAGTGTAGGCATTTGAAACTCACTCACTCACACAGACAAGCATACAGTCTCTCACTCACACATGCACATGCACACACACACACACACACACACACACACACACACACACACACACACACACACACACACACACACAGATGTTACCAAATACCTTGAGAAAATTGTAATGCTGCTCCAAGTCCTCATCCTTGAACCCAGTTCCAATCTGAAAAACAATACAATAATTAATGTACACATAATCCCCTTAGCACACACACACACACACACAGACACACCTTAGCACACACATCTTAACACACACACACACACACGCACACACACACACACGCACCTTACAGACGGATTGAAACTCTTCGTTGTCTTCATCATAGCAGGCAAGCAGGAATCCCCCGTAGGCACCGGCCCTCTTGCCCTTCCCCAGATACGCGCCCACCACACACAGATCCACAGTGTCTCCAACACCCTCCAGATAGTCCTTCTTCAGCTGCACAGACAGACAGACACACACACACACATTACTCTTCCCTTCCCCAGATACACTCCCACCACACACAGATCCACACTGTCTCCAACACCCTTCAGATAGTCCTTCAGCTGCACACACACACACACACACACACACACACACACACACACACACACACACACACACACACACACACACACACACACACACTTTTATCTGGATGTTGACACAGGGAATTGATACTCTTCTACTCTTCCCCTTGCCCAGATACGCTGTCTCCCACACCCTCCAGATAGTCCTTCTACAGCTAGAAACACACACACACACACACGCACGCACACACACACACACTTTACACCTTTATCTGGATGTTGACACAGGCAATTGATACAGATACAGACATTGCATTGTATACAGATAACAGATCCAAATCGTGACTGATGATTAATCCCAACCCAAGTATTTCACAGGACTAGTCTGACCAGGTCAATAGTCGGGAATAGTCAGATCAATAGTCGGGATCAATGGGTAAACTTCTCCCCACTCCTTATCAATCAATCAAAACAATAATCAATCAATCAATAACCAAACAAACAAACAATAATCAAACAATCAATCAATCAATCAATCATTGGGTCCGGCGCTCCACATGTCTTTATTCAGGCCACAGAGTTCTTGCTCATTTGTATGTGTGTGTGTGAGTACGTTTCTGTATGTGTGTGTGTGTGTGTTTACCTTGAGCCAGTTGTGTGACCGCTTGGCAATCTCGTAGGTGGCATCCTTCTCTAGAGTCTTCACCATGAGCCCCTCACAAGAGTCTAAACTCACACACACACACACACACACACACACACACACACACACACACACACACACACACAGCTCTTTAAGTAAAGAAAATAAAATGCCACCCACAAAACAGATAAATGTGCACACACACACACACACACACACACACACACACACACACACACACAGGAGTTCACAGAACACAAAAATGCATTGAAAATACCATATAATTAAACACACACACACACACACACACACACACACACACACACACACCTTGTAGACTGAACTAAAGCTTCATATTCATTGGGAATCAAACACAAACACACACACACACACACACACACACACACACACACACACACCTTACAGACTGAATTAAATTTTATATTAAAGCTTCATATTGGTAAGGCGGAGGGTGAGCCTATAAATGCGACATTCCAAATTGGACAGAACAGGACTGAAATCAGACACACACACACACACACACACACACACACACACACACACACACACACACACACACACACACACCTCGTACAGACTGCTCGAGGAACTCAGCGATGGCGTCAGTGTTATCGGAGTCAAGTGAGCGTGCGAAGACGAATTCTCCTTCCTGCTCCTCAAAACTCTCCTTCAGCAGCGCTCTCCGCACAGACAGAGGCTCTCGCACCAGAGACTGGGGGAGCACACACACACTGATGAATACGGACACACACACAAACACACACACACACACACACATACATACCGAGGCTCTCGAACCAGAGACTTGGGGAGATACACACACGGATGAATACACACACACACACACACACACACACACACACAGACAGAGGCTCTCGCACCAGAGACTGGGGGAGATAAACACACCGATAAACACACACACACACACACACACACAAACACAGGCTCTCGAAACAGAGACTGGGGGAGATACACACACACACACGGATGAATACACACACACACACACACACACACACACACACACACAGACAAAGACAGAGGTTCTCGCACTAGAGACTGGGGGACAAACACACACGGAAGAATACACACACACACACACACACACACACACACACACACACACACACACACACACAATCTCCTGAACTAGAGACTGGGGAAGAAACACACATGAATATGAATGAATGGATACACACGCACACACTGTTCAGTACTCACCTTGCCGTTCAGGTAAAGCAGATCGAAGGCGTACACACACACCTGCACCTTAATGTCAGCCGCATCCACATCCTAACACACACACACACACACACACACACACACACACACACACACACACACACACACACACACACACAGAGAACAAGCAAGGAACAAAAAACATTACTTTCATAAAATAATACTTTCGGAACCTAGAAAAACTTTCTATGCAAATGCTTTCTGAGCTTAGGTCAGCACACACACAAACAAACACAAACTTACAGAATTCTGTAAGCATATGGATGAAAGCTGCATTTTAAAGCGATTGTTCTGCGCACAAACTACATCTCAAACTCACACATCTCCTTCACACACACTTTCTCTCCCTCTTTCTCTCTCTCTCTCCCCACCTCCTCACCATCTGGTCGACCCCCCCTTCGCACCCCAAGGGGTCTCACTCAAAACTCTTCCATTCCCTTGCTTTTTCAGAACTCTCTCGTTCTCCCTCCCTCTTTCCATCACTCACTCGCTCCTCTCTCTCCCTCCCTTCCTTCCTTTCCATCTCTCTCTCCCTTCCTCTCACTTTTCATCACTTTCTCTCTCCCTCCCTCTCTCACGCTCTCTCTTTCTCTCTATTTCACACTCCAGACATTTCTCTGCAGCTCACACTCACACCTTACACACACACACACACACACCTTCCCCTCATGAGTGGTGAAAACCTGAAAGGGCGCACGCACACACACAAGCACACGTACACACACTCACCTTCCCCTCATGAGTGGTGAAAACCTGAAAGGGCGCACACACACACACAAGCACACGTACACACACTCACCTTCCTCTTGCGGGTGGTGAGGACTTGAAAAGGTTGGATTTGCTTCTTTTCACGGTCCCAAGCCACGGCCTCAGAGTCCAACACACACGACACCACCGACGCCTTCTTCACCTGACACACACACACACACACGATAACTCTTGATTTTGTATGTGTGTATAAATGGATGTGTCTCTATGCTTTGTGATATAGGGGTACTTGTATATGCAAGTCTGTAATGTGTATGATATCGGACGACTTGGTGAACCTGTGGGATGCGTGAGATGATATCGGGGTACTTGGTGGTGTGTGTGTGTGTGTGTGTGTGTGTGTGTGTGTGTGTGTGTGTGTGTGTGTGTGTGTGTGTGTGTGTGTGTGTGTGTGAGGTATCAGGGTACTTGGTGGTGTGTGTGTGTGTGTGTCTAATCTGTTGTACGCGTGAGATGATATCGGGTACTTGGTGGTGTGTGAGTGTGTGTGTGTGTGTGTGCGAGTGTGTGGTGGTGTGTGTGTGTGTGTGTGTCTAACCTGTGGGATGCGCGAGATGATATCGGGGTACTTGGTGGTGTTATCCTCCTGGTTGCGGCTAAAGATACGAACCTCCCCACTCTCCAGGATGTGGATCTGAGACAACAACACACACACACACACACACAATCATTCATCACCCCTTTGTTTTCTCTATCCATCAGATCATCTCTCTCATACTCTGTCTATCCATCCAGATGATGCAGCTTTACTGCCATCTAGTGACCCATCTGCACAGCTACACACACACACACACACACACCTGTGCCCTCTCGCCGTCATACTTGTACTCGCAGGTGAAAGCCGCTTCATCAAATCTCTTCATCACCTCTCCGACTCCCTTAGTGGGGTGAGCCAGCATGGGTTTCAGAGGAACACCTACACACACACACAGAGAGAGAGAGAGAGAGAGAGAGAGAGAGAGAGAGAGAGAGAGAGAGAGAGAGAGAGAGAGAGAGAGAGAGAGAGAGAGAGAGAGAGAGAGAGAGTTTATATATGGTATAAATATATGTTCAGCATGCTGAACCCCATCCTCTTCTCTGATTGGGTATTGTTTGGAGTAGATGTGCTCTGATTGGGTATTGCCTGGAGTAGGTGTGTTCTGATTGGGTATTGGCTGGAGTAGGTGTTCTGTTATTGGTCGTTACCTGGAGTAAGCTTGCACTGATTGGGTAGCTCGTCAATGCCATCCTTGAGTAGGATGGGGATGATGACGTCATAATTGGGCATCTCACTGAAGCGGAAAAAAATAAATAAAAAAATAGAAACAAAAAACAGAAGAATGGTATTAGACAGACACACACACACACACTTCTCCTCTAGCCTCACACACACACACACACACACACCAGTAGGTCTGTTTGAGGATGAGGGATTTTTCCTCTAGCCAGCTCTTCCTGCTTTCTGTGCTCATTTTCTTCCCAGCATCCACCACAGCAGGAGGGAATTCTGGAAAATAAACACATCACAAACAAAGTCAATTACTTCCGTCACCTGAATCACTTGCAGTCTGAACATAGAGTAGAGACTACTGTGAGTAGTGAGGAGGGTTGATAACAGGATATCCTCATTGGTAGGGGTTGAAGGTCACCCGAGGGCCCCTTAGTCATGGGTAATCATCAGCAGTCGCAACTTAAAAGTCGTGACAACAGTCATTATGTGTGTTTGGGTGACAGATTTGTAACGCTGCGATTCTTTTCATTAATGACGCAATTCTGACTGAGTCGGACTGAATCAAAGATGTTTTTGATTATGACATTAAAATGCCGTAGGGTTAGGTTTGTGCTCCTAAACGACTCCTCATTGTCCTGCACCGAGTCACAGGTGAATGGCCACCAGCTACCAGGCTTGTAAGCGTGTGTGTGTGTGTGTACCTTGTCCTGGTGGAGTGAGACACACAGCCTGACTCAGAGCCATTAGAACACTCTGCTCAGCCAAGCCAATCCGCAGCTTTCCCGCCAGAGACCTGTCAATCACACACACACCTGTCAATCAAAACTCACACCTCACACCTCATTACAAAAACACTACAGCACAGAATGAACACATCTCATCACCTGGCGGAATGGAATACTGTTTTCTGATTGGCTGTCAGGGTGTCCGTTAGTACCCCAGCTGAACAGGTTAACTCCTTTCACACATGTTTCCTTTATGTTTTAAACACTTGTTTACCGTCTATACGTTTTAGTTGCAACCGGGTGATAAACCGGATAACAGCCTTCGAGGTGTCCCGATATCAGGTAATAATGGACTTGGCGGAGGCAAAGAGCCATTTGGCTGCGCCGTCGGGCTGTTCTTCGCCTCCACCTCGACCATTACTTCCTTATATCGGGACACCTCGGCGGCCCTTATCCCTTATTCATCACACAGGGCTTACTTTTCAGATACACACAGTTAAACACACACTTCAGAAATGGGACTTTCAAAGTGACCACAGATCCTCACTGAAAAGGCAACCACACATTTCACTTCTTTTTCTCACACTCACACACACACACACACACACAGACACTCAGCCCTCACCTACTTCACACACACAGCTCTTGAGAGACTCCTAAAACACCTGTGAGTGGGTGAGAGTGAGAGTGAGAGACAGAGAGAGCAAGAGTGACAGCGGGAGGCGAGAGAGAGAGAGAGAGAGAGAGAGAGAGAGAGAGAGAGAGAGAGAGAGAGAGAGAGAGAGAGAGAGAGAGAGAGAGAGAGAGAGAGAGAGAGAGAGAGAGAGAGAGAGAGAGAGAGAGAGAGAGAGAGAGAGAGAGAGAGAGGGATGATGCTGACCTGACGATGAATCGGGCCTCTGAGTGTCTGCACGCCACAAAAAGACCTTTGATGATGTCAATCTTCTTATTCATGGCCTGGGAAAACACACTGGATTAGTCCTCACATGTGTGTGTGTGTGTGTGTGTGTGTGTGTGTGTGTGTGTGTGTGTGTGTGTGTGTGTGTGTGTGTGTGTGTGTGTGTGAGAGACTCACAGAGTTGCCACTCATGTTAGTGACTCCTTTAAAGTAGAGAGTCTGTGTGTGGTGTGTGACTTACAGAGTTGCCGCTCATGTTGGCGAACTCCTCTAAAGAAGAGTGTGTGTGTATGTGTGTGTGTGTGTGTGTGTGTGTGTGTGTGTGTGAGACACAGAGTTGCCGCTCATGTTGGTGATTCCTTTAAAGTAGAGAGTGTGTGTGTGGTGTGTGTGAGACTCACAGAGTTGGCGCTCATGATTGGCGATCTCCTCTAAAGAAGAGCGTGTGTGTGTGTGTGCGACTCACAGAGTTGCCGCTCATGTTGGCGATCTCCTTGAGTTTGACGAACACGCCCCTGACCGTCAGACTGGCTGGAGCAAACATCATTCTCTGGTTGCTACGGGAACTCTCGGCCACCAATCCCAGGTCTCCTTTCTCCTGTGACTCCGCCTTAATCTTGTCCAGCTGCCGGCCTAGCAACCAGAGGGGAGGGGTCAGTGTGTGTGTGTGTGTGTGTGTGTATGTGTGTGGCCGCATGTAAGGCAACATTAGGGGTCAGATCACAACTAACTCACTGCAGCACACAAGACAGGAAAGTGTGTGTGTGTGTGTGTGTATGTTTACAAGCATGTGTGAACCTGAGTGGCATTTACTTATGCAGTGAAATATTAGGTGACTATAAGGGTGTGAGAGAGAGTATGTGTGTGTGAGTCTAGTGTGCCTAGATTTATAGGAAAGTTAAGTTGAACTGGTGTTTTAGATCACGTGTGTGTGTGTGTGTGTGTGTGTGTGTGTGTGTGTGTGTGTGTACTAATACTGTGTGCATCTCAGAGTCCGTCTGACTTACCTGTTGCCTGGGCGACTGCTCTCATCAGGACCGTCTCTCCGACCCCCAACTCCAGCCCCTGGTAGGCAGGACCCAGCTGGTTTAGGCACAGATACACACAGCACAGCAGGTCATCTGTCAACACACACACACACACACACACACCAATAAGAAACACTCAGAAACAAAAAAGAAATCCACAGGGCTAGTAAATGGACACAGAGTGTCTCTCTATCACTCACACACACACAAAAACACACCAATAAGAAACACTCAGAAACAAAAAAACAAAAATCCACAGGTCTAGTCATTGGACACAGAGTTTCTCTCTATCAAACACACACACACACACACACACACCAATAAGAAACACTCAGAAACAAAAAAAGAAATCCACAGGGCTAGTAATTGGACACAGAGTCTCTATCAAACACACACACAAACACACCAATAAGAAACACTCAGAAACAAAAAAAGAAATCCGCAGGGCTAGTAATTGGTCTCTCTCTCTCAAACACACACACACACACACACACACACACACACACACACACACACACACACACACACACACACACACACACACACACACACACACACACACACACACACACACCAAAATGAAAACAAAAAAAAGAAGTCCAGGTCAAGTAGTTGAACTCACAGAGTCCATCACTCTAAGAAAAATACACACACACACACACACACACACACACACACACAGACACACAGACACACAGAGACACACTACCTGGAGAGAGTAGGATGACTGAACGCAGGAAGTTTGACAAAGTTTCAATGTTCCTTAATCTGGAAGAGAATGGAGAGGTCAACGCCCAACGCACAGCAGGTCAACACCACACCAACACAAAGATAACACACACACACACACACACACACAGACACACACACACACACCTGCCCGAGTCCTCTTCAATTTTCTCAAATGTGCGAGCCACAGCAAGGTAGGGGACTCTGTGTGGGGGGAAACAAAGAGAGTGTGAGTGCATTGTTGCTGTGAGACTCCCAGCACTGGTGACTGTACATGCATTAAACTCGAGTTGCCCTCTAACTAATTTTGTCGGGCAGTCTCTGTTGTTTAGTAGTTATATACATATAATTACAACATATGTACAAGACAAGATTCAAAGGAGTGTAAACAGTATATGACCAGGAAACCATTTCTTTCTTCTTCAGAGCCCAGCAGCAGCACTGCATCATTTGGTCCTAATACCTTATACCCATATTTCCATGCAAATTTCTATTCTATTCCACAAAAAAAAAAAAAAAAAAGTCAACCTCACCTTAGAAATTAAAGTCTCATCTATATGGACGTACAAATTATTTCAGAAAACTTGCAATACAAAAAACTATTGTCTCTATGTAAATAATCAGCTGAGCAATTTTCAAAAAGATATATATTTGTTTAAATTTGTACCCTATTCACCCATAATATAAACCCATGGAGGGGCTTATAAAGGGCATAAAGTGGGTGATAACACACACACAAAACTACAATGCTATCAGTTATTTCCGGTCTTTATATTACCATTTCAATTGGTACAGGTTAAAATTCACCATTTACACTTGTTTTGTATAGTTTTTGGAAAGCTATTTCAGATGTCACGTCCATAACGCTGTTTTTTCTACAAATCAAAACCAAGTTAATTTGCATTTAAATTTAAATCAAGTCTTTTTCTGTGTTCACTGAGGTGTCCTGTTTGGTATGAATGGAATAATATTTACGTTTCACTGTAAACATCACTTCATTGGAAAACTAATTTCCCAATATATATATCCTAAGGTGTGTCCCGATATAAGAAAATAATGGACGAGGCGAAGGCGAAGAACAGCCCGACGGCGCAGCCTGTTATCAAGAATTAACGGACACCCTGACAGCCAATCAGAAAACAGTATTCCATTCCACCGGGTGATAAATGTATATACTCTACATCTTTAGAATCAACACCTCCTGAACATATAGAGTGGGAGTGGCTTACTTCTGGTCCTTCCCCCAGCAGGCGTGGTCTATGGGGTGGTAGTGAGCTCTGGAGGGATCGTATTGGCTCTGGTCCTTAGATTCCACCCCTTTGGAACTGAAAGGGAGAAAACGCTGCTGAGTTATAGCCAGTGCACACACACATGCACGCACACACACACACACGCACACACACACACACGGTAAAACCTTCCCAACATGCCTTGCCTAACAGGAACAGACAAACACACACACCTGTGGTTGTCCTTGTCCTCAGAGGGGGTGTGTTTCTTCTCATCCACACTTCGCTCCTCCCCCTTTTCCAGCTTCACTGCAGCCTTCTTGGGAGCTGCAACACACACACACACACAGTTCAAATTCTCTGATTTTTCCATGACTTTCCCAGACCAGAAAGGAGAATTTATATATTTATATTTACGTCCTGTAAAAAAAAGGGCACCGAGCAGAAGAGGCATTTAAAACGACCAAACTAACTAGTCCTAATGTCCTCTGTTGAATCGACTTCTTAACGCTTAAATGGCATGAAGCAGCTCATCTATGACTTTTAGGAACCCTGACACAAAGAAAAGCACACACACAGATAAAAACACATGGACACACACACACACACACACATACAGTGCATACACACACACATCGATAAAAACACATGGACACACACACACAGCTTCTTCAGTAGGTACATGCGCACACACACACACACACACACACACGCAAACACACACACATCAAAACAAAACAAATGGACACACACAGATACAGTAAGACAGACAGACAGACAGACACATACACACACACAAACAGGTAGACACAGTAGAACATGAGGTATATTTCTTGGACTATTGACAGCTAACTATAGTAAATAGAAAAACTAGAGTAAAGCAATACAGCTGTGGGTAAGTAGAACGCTAATACTGGAAGATGCGAGTCGGTGTGTGTGTGTGTGTGTGTGTGTGTGTGTGTGTGTGTGTGTGTACACTTACTGAAGAAGCTGCTGAAGGCTGGTTTCTTTGCTGCCACCTCCTTCTGCTCTTCTTTCTTCACTTCTTTTTTCTTCTCTTTCCCTCCTTCTTTCACACTTCTGGGACTCTCTGCACTCTTCCGCTCCTTCTCTCCATCTCCTCCCTTCTTCCCCTCCTCACTCGCTCCTCCCTTCTTTTTCTCCTCCTCCTCCCCCCTCTCTACTCCCTTCTTCTGTGATGGGGGGGTTCTTGTAGGACTCTTCTCCTGTTTCACTTCTTTCTTTTTCTCTTCCTTCTCTTCCTCCCTCGCTTTCTTCACCTCCACTGCAGGCTTCTCTCCTCCCTCCATCTCTTCTGTGATCTGTCCATCTTTGCCCTCTACCTCCATCTGCTCCTCCTCTTTTGCTGCAAAGAGTCAGAGTTGAAAACACACACACACACACACACACACACACACACACACACAGAAGCATATGAGCGTCATTACACACACACGCAAAAAAGCATGTGAGCGACATCTACACACAAACAGAAACAGTTACACACCGATAACAAACATCTCCCACTCAAACACACACACACACCTGTGACTTGCGGCTCCTGGGTCTGGTCTGTCCTGGCTCTCTTGTTGTCCTGCCCTCCCTCCTCCTTCCCTCGTTCTTTCTCCTCCTCCTTCTCCATCTCTCCATCACTGCGACTATCCAGCTTCCGCTTGGGGAACTGCTTCCGTGCTGAGGGGATGAACACACACGTCAACACACACACACCTCAACATCAACACACATCATCAACACACACTCTTGGGGAACTGCTTCCATGATGAGGGGATAAACACACACATCAAACACACACACACACACACACATTAACATTAACACACTCTCTTTGGAAAATGCTTCTGTGCTGGAGGGATGAACACACACACACACACACACACACACACACACACACACACACACATCAACATCACTTGGAGAACAACACACATTGGAGAACCACTTCCGCTCCGGGGAGATGAACACACACATCAACACACACTCTTAGGGAACAGCTCCCGAGCTGAGGGGATGAACACACACACTTCAACACACTCTCTTGGGGAACTGGGGAGGGATACACACTGAAGTGTGTGTGTGTGTGTGTGTATGTGTGTGTGTGTGTGTGGGGGGGGGCTTAACCCGGCGGTTCTGGAACGTACCCGTCCTACGTTTGGGGAGGCCGGAGGGCGACTCCGAGGAGGGCGTGGCTGGGGTAGTCATGGTAACTGATGCAGCTGGGGTGGACGGAGTCATAGGGGTTGCCGGGGAAACAGGAGTCTTTGGTGATAGAGGGGTGGGTGGGGCTTTAGGCTCCTACAAGACAGGGGAAAAATACACACTTAACACACACTAAAACACACACAACATGGAGGAAAAAAATACACACTTCACACACACACACACACACAAAAAACACAAACTACTAGTACTGCAGCAATTAATAAATAAATACTCCTACAACATGGAAAAAAAAAACACATTTAAGACACACTTAACACACACACACACACACACACACTAAAACACAAGCTATTAGTGCTGCAGCAATTAATTAATAAATAGACTCCTACAACATGGGAAAAACCCCACATTTAAAGGAAAATACCGGAGTAAGTTTAAGCATAGCCCTGCTGCACGAGCCATCTAACAGCAATATATTTCACATAAAATGAAAGAATTTTGAACAGCATAGACCTACCGCGAACACGAAACACTTTACATTGAGTCAATATATCCTCAGATCTTACACAAACACACACACACACACACACACACACACACACACACACACAATTATCCCACATAGAAAAACAAACTAGTTACACACACAAACACACACACACACACACACACACACACAGGAAATTCCCATGCATGAAACGGAAGATTCAATGTAATTCAAGCTAGCCCTGTTGCCTGAGTCTGGTCCTGATAACAAGTGGATTGAAAGAACCTGGAAGCACATGGGCCAAATGCGAACGCAACTGCGAACTAACACTTCACATTGAGTCAATGGATCATACAACATTGGAGACTGAAAGCAAGCATGAGAAATAACAATGGATGTCAATGGACCGCTCCGACAAATATAGACTTGAATCGTAATTCACAATCGACGGCAGAAGAGTTGGGCGCTGGTGTGCGGGATTGCATTGAATCAATGGAATAGACTGTTGGAAGCGGAGTGCTCAGCACTGTGTCAGAGCCGGTGTGCGGTGGCCTTAAGAGAGTGTGTGTGTGTGTGTGTGTGTGTGTGTGTGTGTTAAGGGGTGGGTGGGTGGCTCACTTGCTCCTTGACAGGTTTGTCTCCCTGTTCTCCTTTGCCCTGATTGGCTAGCTGCTCCTTCCCACGCGTCTGCTCCTCATCATCGCTGTCTATGATTGGCCGGCTCCGCTTGCCCACTTTCTTCACCGGAGAATCCACTTCCTGGTTCCCATTCTGCAGTTTCAGTGGACTCTTCACTGACCTGCACACACAGTCAGACAGTCAGTCAGTCACAGTCAGTGTGTGTGTTTGTGAGAGACTCTTCACTGGGCAGAGTCATCCTCAGTGTGTGTGTGTGAGACTCTTCACTCGCCTGCACACACAATCACACACCCGCACAGGGGCGTAGCACCAGATTTTGGCGACCCACCACCCTCTGGATTATAATTCCAGACTCCTTTAGGGCCCTCTAGCAACATGAGGCCACTACAATACCACTGCACCCGCAACCTGTGTGTGTGTGTGTGTGTGTGTGTGTGTGTATAAAATATATGTGTACATAAGTGTGGGTGGGATACAGTTCAAAACACTCACTCTGATTTCACTTTCACCTGTCCGTCATTCTTCTCCTTGCCTTTCATTGGCTGGAAGAAAGACCTAAGAAAAATGAAGGGAAGAGAATGGTGTAGCCGTGGACCGAAATGTCAAACACAGAACGAACTTAGTGCAACTTCAGCGGGCAAAAGACCCCTGTGAAAAGTCGGACGCATTGAATTTATTAATTGTGTTCTGGCTAACTGGCTGAGGTGGGACGTCCCTGTGCTGGATCACTTAACGTTAACTTAACTGTGTGACACGGTGGATAAGTCTGATCGCTTTTGACATCAGTTAACGTTAGCGCTGAAGCAATTAGGTAATCAAAGATAAAGTAACTTAGCCTTAACGTTAGCCTGCAGGACTGTGTAACATTAGCATTACAGTACAGAGAGACTTAAGTTATCGTAGAACATTAACGTAAGATAGCACACATCCAAGTTATCTTCCAACAACACTGTGTCAAACTAATGTTACACTGAGCGCGAACCAGTTCAGAATGCCTAACGATACCAATACATATACGCTGCTATTAGCGTTAGTCATGGACGTGGACTAAATTCACTCTAAAGTTAACGTTACTTTAACTGATAAACGAGATCAAGACACAGAATAGCCAGGGTAGCACAGTAACGTTAGGTGGTGCAGCTTTCAAGTTTGCGGACTAAAGTTAGCTTGTCGTTGGGTCTATTTAAACTCGAGTCTCTGTATAAAATGCACCATCACAAATGCAGTAAAATTAAGTTGACCTTTACGACCATACTCACGCAATACTCCGCTGCATGACTCAAATTTTCAGAAGTTTAAACCAGGAGTTTGTACTGTGTATCTTGTAAGTGAACGACACAACACTCTCTGTGTTTGCATGAAAACATTACCCGCGCTGCGCAATTCGGCGCCAAAGTGATGTCACTGACACTGCCGGGAAAAAGGAAAGGCGACAAATGCTGTTACACAGTAGCGCCATCTGTCGGACAGGATGTTCAGAGGCGCCTGATGTAACCAGCCACTTTTTTCACATCTTAAGCACAGAAACATTTGAATACAGAAAGTCTAGATCCAGCAGTCACATTTTCAGGATGCTTTAAAGCATAAATTCAGTTTATATGACATTAAGCCTTGTTTAGGGTTGTTTACGATGAAATACAATGGATAAGATTGAAATTCTGACAAATGCTTCTGCTCCAAAAATGTTCAGTCATGCTGCAATTATTGACATCCTTGGAAATTAAAAATAATAATGTAAATAAACTTTTCTACTAATATTTTACTTCTTAAAGTTAACCAAAGAGTATGTGGATTCCACTTCAAG
>JAODXP020005069.1:42500-45786 GCA_027497455.2 Sardinella longiceps | reverse complement strand
AGAGAGAATGGAGAGGAAAGAGGGAAGGAGGGCAATAGAGAGATAGAAGACTAAGATAAGAGGGAGGGGAGTCTGGACATGGAGGAGTTTGTGTGTGTGTGTGTGTGTGTGTGTGTGTGTTTGACGGCCTTATCTAGAATGGATCACTAGAGGGGAGTGCCAAAGGCGACTATTAGAGAAGACCAGAGGTTATCTCTGTCCCAGTCCGGCCCACCTGATGACAGGAGAGAGAGAGAGTGTGTGTGTGTGTGTGTGTGTGTGTGGCTGAGTGTCTGTGTTTGTGCCTAGCCAGTTTCTATCGGTCATCAACTCCATTGGTTTAAGAAAACCGCACACACACACGCACGCACGCACACATACACACACACACACACACACACACACGCCCTTCACATGAGATGAGAGGAGGCTGACGTGCTGTTAGTCAATACTTGAAATGAGTGCATCCATTCCCAATATAAGCCTGTGTCAATATGTCAATAGCATTTCAGATGGGACCTCTGACTGATAACTGATCTAAGGTGTGTGTGTGTGTGTGTGTGTGTGTGTGTGTACGTGTGTGTGTGTGTGTGTGTGTGTGTGTGTGTGTGTGTGTGTGTGTGTGTGTGTGTGTGTGTGTGTGTCATGAAGGTCACAGTATCATTCTGTAATTAAGTCAGACTAACCTCCAATTTCCATTTTGCTTTTTAAGGAGTGATGTCATATCTTGGGTTGTAGAAAGTATAGTGAGTCATATATGAAATAAATATATTGTGTCGTATATTAGCTGGGTTGTTATAATGTGAATCATATATGAGCTAGGGATGTTATACTGTAAGTTAATCATATATTGAGTCATATATGAGCTGGGGTTTTATATATGTGAGTCATATATTGAGTCATATGTGAGCTGAGGTGTAATACAAGTGAGTTATACACTGAGATCGGGTGTTACATGTGGATCATGTATTGAGTCATAAATGAGCTGAGGCGTTATGCGACTCATATATGTGAGTCATATATGAGCTGAAGTGTTATATACATTGAGTCATAAATGAGCTGAGGTTTTATGTGACTCATATATTGAGTCATGTATAAACTGTATCAGTGTAGCATAGTGAGCCGTATCTGTTATCTGTGCTAGATGTGAGCCGGGGTTAGGTGAGCTTTGTGTTCCTAGATGGAGTCTGTTTAAACAGCACTGCAGTACAGAGAGAGAGAGAGAGAGAGAGAGAGAGAGAGAGAGAGAGAGAGAGAGAGAGAGAGAGAGAGAGAGAGAGAGAGAGAGAGAGAGAGAGAGAGAGAGACAGAGAGAGAGAGCACAACATCTCCAGGCACCACCAACGCTGCTACCACTGCCACAGACACCTCCACCTCCTCCTCCTCCACCTCTTCCTCCGCCGCCGTGGCTCAATTATGCAGTCAGCGCCGCATCACTGCACACAAACAAGGCTTTTGTCTCCCGCCGCCGTCTCCGTCTCTGCCGCTTCGCCGACGTACAACCTGCAAGCACCCGCCAAGTTCCCCTGCACTCGCTCGCTCGCTCAGGGGATTCATCTGCATATCCGTTCAGTGCTTATTCATCTGCTAAACACTCGGAGCTAACGCTAACGCTGCTCACTGGCCTACTGTACAGATCCATGGCCTTAGGAGAAGAACAGAAAACACACACCAGGACCTCAGTGCACCACACACACCTGGGTCCTAGAACACACACACACACACACACACACACACACACACACACACACACACACACACACACACACACACACACACCTTACATTTCTATAGGTCTTTTCAAGACACCCAAAGCGCTTTACAGTGGAAGGGGGACCTCACTGACCATCACCAATTTGGTGATGTGAACCTGCTTCAGAACCTAATATCAACCAATAGCAAGTCAGCGCACCAAACACACCTGGGTCTGGCAACCTGTTTCAGAACCGATTATCAACCAATAGCAAGACAGTGCACCAAACAAATCTGGGTCCAACAACCTGCTTCAGGACCTAATATCAACCAATAGCGAGTCAGTGTACCTAATATCAACCAATAGCAAGTCAGTGTAAGTAACATCAACCAATAGTAAGACAGTGTACCAAATACACCTGGGTCCAGGTACCCACTTCATAACCTCATATCAACCAATAGCAAGTCAGACAAGCCAAACACACCTGGGTCCAGGAACCTGCTTCACAACCTAATATCAACCTATAGCAAGTCAGACAAGCTTTTTTAGATTGCAGGAAGGCATTTCTGGTTGTGTGCTTGATAGGCTTGATCGACCCCACGACCTTAGCGACAGAATCAGTCTTGCCCGACCAGGTGACATGGAAAAGGAAGAAGAATAATGTGTTCCATCAACAGAAGCCTGTAAATCTCCATATTCTAAAATAGAATTCCATGCAAAGAACCTTCCGGAACACTGGATCCTGCCCTGCAGGACACACTGGGAGGAGCTGCAGAAAATCACTTTGCCTAATAACCTGCTGAACCACAGTGCTCACAACACATCAGAAAGTGCAAGTAACACATCAGACCACAAATCTACTCAAAGCCATTGCAATGCATCAGAAAACCACATCACCACTTCACATCACCACTAATTATAAATCAGCACAAAGACATTGTAACACGTTAGAAAACTACACAGCCATTGCAACACATCAAAAAACGACACAAAAGTCATTGCAACGCATCAGAAAACCACCTTGCCTAACCTGCTGAACCACAGTACTAGTTTTAACATTAGGCTAAAGTACTGTATATGTAGCATATAACTATAACAACACACAGATACGGTTTTATAATACACATACAGAAAGATATTATAACTATTATAATATGCATACAGACACAGTAATATACGCCTACGGCTAAGGTACTGTATATGACTAATAACATACGCATAGAGAATATGGCTGTTCTAATAGCATATAACTAACACACAGATACGGTATAATAATACACTGAAAGTATTATAACTATTATAATACGCATACGGATACAATAATATTACTATTATAATTCGTATACGGCTAAGATACTGTATCTGACTAATAACATACACATAGAGAATATGGCTGTTCTAATATCCATGCGGCTTACATCATATAGACTAGGAGAGGAGGAGGAGGAGGAGGAGGAGGAGGAAGAGATAACAATGGGAATGGAGGGATGATAAAAACAGACAGATAACGAGAGTGGAGCGAGAGATGAGGAGAAAAGAGGTTGACGGGAAGTCAGAATGAACTAGCCAGCAGAGGACCAGACAAGGAATGGGGGGGGTGATGTAGAGGGGCAA
>JAODXP020005069.1:10000-17500 GCA_027497455.2 Sardinella longiceps | reverse complement strand
TTATTGCAGCTTGTACAGATGGCAAGGCAAGAGGTAGGCTATATCACACACACACTCACATACACACACACACACACACACACACACACACACACACACACACACACACACACACACACACACACACACACACACATCATCCACAAGCTTGTCCTGCTACACACTGGGCAAAACTCAATCAAGATCAATTTTCTGCAAGAGTTCAGAATGGCTTAGATCAATTGAAGACACTGAGAAACACAACTTTGAAATTGTTAACAAATGTATAGCTCGTGAACTGACTCCCGCACACCATCCATTACACAAGTGTAACGGATGGCAACTAGCTCGGCTAGCTGGCCGCAGTATGAGTAAATCCTCACAACTCAATTCCTTGGGTGCTTCTAACTGCTGAGTTAGAAGCCTGGGCTTTTAGCTCAGTGGTTAGAGCGTTCGACGCCCATGGATTGTTGTAGCTGGTGGGGTGGCGGGTTCGAGACCTGTGTGAGGTGCGGACTGCCACCGGCTAAACAAGCTAGCTATTTAATGCACATTCCCTGATGACGGCCTGTTGACCGAAACGTTATAGACTGTCTGTAACCTCTAATTCTCATAATTGCAAGAGGTGTGTGGAAAAAAGCTCATAATGTTGAATATTGTAATATTTTGTCGAGATGTAACCTCTGAATGAGACTGAGATACAAGTGTATAGAACAACATGGTTCACACCAAAAGCACAAGCAAATACATGGAGGTTGGATACAGTTTGATGCTTCAGAAACACCTCCGATATTCACTTATGATATTGACCCAAGGCCAGGGACCGAACTATGTTTCCCTTCACTAATAAACAAACAAATAAATAAATAAAATAAAATGACTAATAAAATAATTAAACAAGTTTTTTTTTTCTTTTTTTTTTTTGTCTCTCCTTTCTACTCTCTCTAGTCGTGTTTGTTTACTCTGTGACCATAAAAGGACATTTTTCTAAAGCACTTAATGCCTCCGCATCCGCAGAGAGTGGTGAAAAGAACTGAGGTCAACCACAATTATTCAGATCAGGAGAATTTGCAATTATTATCAGCCATTTGGGCCCAGTAATGCCAAGCTGAGGCATCAGTGTAGTCATCTCCACAATGCAATCAGACACGAGAGAGAGAGAGAGAGAGAGAGAGAGAGAGAGAGAGAGAGAGAGAGAGAGAGAGAGAGAGATGGAATGGGGCCTCTACGGCAACAAACAGGTGAGAGGACTAAAAGCATTCCACCGTCAGACGGACAGAGCAGAGGGACTGCCTGCACACAAGTCTCCATTATCTTTGTATGCCATTCAAATACTGCAACCGTTGACTTGTCTTTAAAGAAAAAGCGTTGGGCTAAAATACTATATTGCCAGTTTGAAACGGATGAGTTACACAACCATACACAATGAGAGTGAAAAAGACAAGTAGCAATTACACACACACACACACACACACACACGATGCAATTAGTGGCTGGTGACGTCATGGGATGAGTCGATAAAATGTGTTCCTTGCATGGAACAGGGCAGCCAACACAACACAAATTAACACAAATAAACAGTCAACGCTAAAAACAAGACACGCTCTCTTAAGCGACAGACTGGGAATGACTCTAGAGGGAGTAGTCGGTTTAACACTTGCAACACAAGAGCAACCTCTCATTTGAATATCTCTATTGCAGGGTCGGGTCCTCCCGCTCCCGTTGGCAACATGTTCCACGGGGAAACCCACCCGCATCTCCAGCCGCTGTTCTCTCCCGTTCACCGAGGAGGGCTGATGACGCTGTCCGTGGTGCTGATATTTCTATAACCAGACTGCCTCGGAGCTCGACGCATAAATTATTACACTACAACCAGCAGACTGACTCTCTTAATGCCCCCGTTTATACGACTAGGTGCCATGCCTGAGCCATGCTCACATCGAGACAGGGGGATAGATGTTTGGGTGGAATTACTGTGCAAGCCTTGCCTTGCCTTGTGTCTGCCAAGAACGTCTCGCACCTCTCTCTCTCTCTCTCTCTCTCTCTCTCTCTCTCTCTCTCTCTTTCTCTGCTCACGACGCCAGGGCTTTGCACGTTAAAATGCGATGAAACTTAAGAACCTCATGGGAGGCTTCCCGACGCTCAAAAGAACATATTTTTAAAAGGAGAGAAGTCTCCTGATACAGCATTATTATTAGACCTACATCAGCGCTCTCTCGTTGGCGTTTAGCTGAAGCTGAATACTTTGGATTCCTTTTTTTTTTAACACAGCCCGCTTCGAGACAATTTGAGCATCACTCACACAGTCGGATGGATCCGTACCAGCTTTGTTTCAGCGAAGACGGTGGCGGATCTCAGAGGATTCTGCTGCATATGAGCAGTTAAACTTCCGCTCGAATTGGGGAAATGAAAATTTAACGCGATTGTGTGAAGGGGGAAATAACTGGCTAGGCTATTGTAATGGTAGCAGACAGCTAATGAAATATTTCCATCCGTCGCCGACCACGAGTGTGTTTGCTGGTTAATTTTGCGGCTTTGCGAAGGAAGGGAACCCATTACGCACCCCCAGTGGGCTGCTGTGGAGCGGCAGAGAAACGGCCTTTTCAAGCCAACAACTCTTCATAAAAAAAAAAAAATAAACATAATATTACACTGATATTGTAGAAGAGTACAGAAAAAAAAATCACAGTGTTAGGATTTCCTCGTGTTTAATCGTTGGCTATATTTTCAATAAATGCCTTTGGTATAAACTGAAGGCAGTCTGAATCTTCTCCAAGACTAGTTTATTGACTGTAGTAAAGAGCAGGAATCCCTTCACCCATGTGGGCAGTCTGTTAATACTAAAACACCGCCAGCCCACGCAGGCCTTGAGGGAAGAGTAAAGGAAGGCATGTAGCCCTACGACACACAAAAATCCTGTTCATATAACCGCGCTGAGCCCATGCAGCCGACATCGCCAGGCTGATATAGCCCGGGTAATCTCCCTGCCTCATTGCAACGCTAATGCGCTCGGCTCGGGCGACTATTTACTCATGGCAAATGTGAGTTTATTTACTGCGGAGAGTGAAACATAAATCAAAGAGCATATCCTCTTACTGGGGGTTATTTGACTGACAGGCTTGCAGTGCAGTTTTTTATTTTTTTTCCTAGAGAAAGATTTTCAAACTTGCCGTCTGTCTGTCTGCCAGCCTCAGACTGGGCTGGAGAAACCCAAAAGGCGAAGGCACTTATCTTGACACTTGCAAGCAGACGTAAATCAATCCCAATCTGGAATTGCGAATATCGACCGACAAGATCAATTTCCACATTGTTGACGATTCTCCACTTTTATCTACAAGCGTGAGATTTTGCATGGCGGTGCCTGAGAGGCAATGCCCGTGGGATCTGGGAAACCACACGCCAAAAACAAATTTTGAACGTGACAATGGCAGGGCAGGAGAAAAGAAAATGGAAAATTAACGTTTTTAAAATAACTCCACCCTAGTTTATGCACAATGCATCTCGACATTTTCTTCTCATTCTCTCTTCCTCCTCTCTCACTTACACACACACACACACACACACACACACACACACACACACACACACACACACGCAGACACACTGTGCAATTCCCACGCTGACAAATGCGCTCTCCTGACCGTCTGTTTGCCCGCTCCTCAGGCATACATCCTCCGACTGCAGCGCCTCTCCAGCGAGATGTCCACGATGTCTCCCACAAAGAACATTACTGATTTCAGCCTTTCGGACATCTTCGCTCTCTCAAGTTTATTTGTTTGCTTGAAAGAAATCCTACTCTGACTTGTGCCACAGACACCCGACCGCCCTCTGGACTTATATCACCCCAGCCACACACACCAAAACGTCCACAAAATGACACAGCATGCTGCAATGTTTTTTTTTTTCTTTCTTTCTTTTTTCTTACACAGCCATTCGCTCGGAATTCCGAATCGCAGCGAACGGGTTGAAAACAAAAAGCAGAAAACAGTGACAAGCGTCCAGAGTCTCACACAACCCAATATCTGACTTACCTGTCTCTTGTTTCCCGAAATCCTGTCTTTCTGTCTGGAATTGAGGTCAAGACGCCGTAGAAAGAAATCCCTGGATGTGATGGTGCGCTTTTGAGTTTATTTGTATTCAATGATTTTATTTTTATCCAGTTCCCGGAGTAGCCAGTAGTACCAAGCCTATGCAGCTTTCTTTCCACCGGATTTCAGCCGTCGCTGATGATGCGAACGCTGCTAGTAGCACAGCCGTTCTGGTTCTACCTGCACCCCTGGAACAGACGCGCGCGCCAGCATCATCAGCGCCACAGCCACACCGCATTCGATCCCGCCCACAGCGACAGGACACGCCCCACTTATGCTACTTGGACTGAGGCGGGGGCGGAGTCTCTCTCTCCCTCTCTCTCGCTGCTCAATCTTCTGCTGCTGCGGCTGCCGCTCTCACAGCCAAATCATGCCGCGTCGCGCTGCGGTGCGTGCGTGCGTGCGTGCGTCCCGCCCCTATGCTAGATGCTGTGTGATGGGCGCTTTGAATAACCATTTGCGGTGGTGCTCTCAAGTGCAATGCGTCGACGGGGAGGAGATCTGCATTTCGGGCTAATCATTTAGCCTCGATGTGTGTGTGGCTGCTCTCAAGTCTGAATGGCTCCATTCGCGATTCACACCCAGTAAAAAAAGCAAACATGCATAATTTATGTCGTGGTCCGTGACAGGTTTCCCCATCTCCTCAATTACCCATTAGGGGCGGTGACTGGATAAATTATGGGATTCGGTTTTAATCTGCTTGCATCTTTTGACAGTAAGAAGAAAGATAGCCTACCGGAGAATACAGGAAACCTTATGTTTTCAGTGCATTCTTTTTGCTAGTTTCTTGTCTTTGACAGGGGACATTCCAGGCATCATATCGCAGTTCCTGCAGCTTGTAAAGTCTAAAATAAAGGTTTTTTTTTTAAGTTTTCTAATGAAAGAATTTCATGACCAGAGGGGGTCCAGAGGAGTCTGGGATAATTCCATTCTATTGTGGTGAACTACTGCATGTGCGCACATGGCCCAGAATTTGGTGTTACACCCCTGAGCATAGATCACATTGGGAGCAACCATCATGCATACAGGCACTCTGCTACAAATTTTGGGGCCTATGACAAAAAAAATAAATAAATAAACTTGGGCCCCTCAAATATTGATTTTAATTTAAAACACATTTCTGGGGTCCCTGTCAATTCCAGGCCCTTAGATTCATCCGAGACGGTGCTGTCGCAACAGGACATGCAAACCAGGCACTTGTCTGGTGCCTCTGGCTGAAAGGGGCCCTCAATAATTATTGTTTAATCATTTTAGTAGTTTAATTGGTGGTGTTTCTCAACAAAATATGACAGAGTTAGACAACTGTAAGTTCAACATTATTATATTAATGAAAGTTGCTTGAAGATAACAATGTGGTTTATGTAGGTGTTATGGGAGGTGAAGGGCCCTGATGCACTGTTTGCTTGGGGCCCCTAAGTACCTTGAAACGGCCCTGATCCTTGAAGTTAATTAAACCATTTTTGAATATTTCAGAGCATGGTTTTAGAGGCTTTTGAATCTGAACTCTTTGCATTATCACACATAAGTTAGCTTCTAGTTAATTGAACACAGATGGCTAATGGTAATTTTGTCTTCTTTCAGCTTCAATGAGCCAACTGAATGTAGAAATCTAATGTCTTTATGATAGTGGTGTAATCACATTCATCTGTGCCTCTGCTACCATAGACCGTATGTACAGTGTGGCCACGACACACACACGCACACACACACACACACACACACACACACACACACACACACTGTCCCTGTGAAGTGTTTGGCACAGTTCTGCATATGAATGAGACACAGCCACAGACAGACAGTAATCTATTTCAGAGTCCATGGCCTAATCTAGGCAATCAATGGGGGCTTCAGCGTAATCCCATTGCCACATGTCTCAGGAGATATCTCAATCTCCCTGGCATTTCCTACCATTCCCTCAGGAAAACATCTCCTTGTATTGCCCTATGCATTACTGGTGTGCTCAGAGAGACAAGAGAAAGAAAACATCTCCTTGTCCAATGCTGGTGTTTATTGAGGAATAAGTGCATCCAGACCAGACAGGAGCAAATCAGTTTTTATCACCCGGGGAGATGAAGTACTGCTTTCTGATTGGATGAAAGTATGTCTGTCTGTATGGGACACCTCAGAGGTGCGTTCAAATTCGCCTGACACAGCGAACGTTCGCGAACATAGGCAAACAGTTTTTGGCTAACGGCAAGTTTTTGGCTAACGTTAGCGAACGAAGGCGAACGGTCTGAGGAGGTAGTGTGCCGTTAACAGTCCTGTATGCAAGATAGAAAATTTGTGCGCCCCGATTGGAAATACATCCAGTAGAGCATTGTAGCATCAGCGTGCCTCAAAGTAACTTTGTCTCACATTAATTGCCTCCTACGAGTAATTTCTACTCAGTTTGCCATTTTTGTTTACAGTTTAGAACGAACATTTTAGAACATTACACGAAATCGTTCAAATTCCACTGTTAAATGCGAACATGTTTGCAGTGAACGTTCGCGTATGTTAGGTGAATTTGAACGCACGCAGTGTTCAAGAAGTTAGTCACTGTTCCATATTGATGCTCTTTAGAATGGTAACTATAACAACATATAAGCAGCTGTGTGGAACAACTTTCCACCACTTTCCTTACTAACCTAACCTGGCTTTGGCCATCCCCTTGGCCTATGCTTTAGCTTCATACAATTATTAAGCAAAGCTAGGTAGGAAGGTAAAGCCAGGCTGCTACTAACCTGACCGAACAGGTTAACTTCTTTTAAAAACGGAACTGCATGTTTCTTTTATGTTTTCAACACTTACTTATTGTCTGTATGCATGAGTTGCAACCAGGTGATAAGCCGAATAACGGCGTTCAATGTGTCCCAATAGAGAATAATGGGTTTGGTGGAAGCGAACTGCAGTTTGGCTTTGTCGACGTGCCGTTCTTCGCTTCCATCTTGTCCACTGTTGCCCTGTATGGGATCACCTCAGTGGCCGTAATATATAACTCAAATACATGATCGGGGCGTCGTGGCTCAGTGGGCTAGAGCATCATACCATTACTCTGGGGACCCGGGTTTGAGTCCGACCCAAGGTCATTTCCCGATCCCACCCCATCTCTCTCCCCCACTTGTTTCCCGTCCATCTCTATACTATCCTATCTGATTAAAGGCAAAAAGCCCCCAAAAAAATATCTTAAAAAAAAAAAAAAAAAAAAAAAACATAATCTGTCTTATCCCCATTGTGCCCCCCAGTCTGCTAAGGGATCATGCTAGTATGACATCACCTAACTGCTGTGCTTTAATCAACAGGATGTGTCATGTCACCATACCTCTCCTTTCATACAACAGCACACCATCACCATGCCTTTCCCCCACTGCTCCACTATGACCCCTGGCAGTTGGGTTTGCCCCCTGAGTCGTGAACCTGCCCAAGGTTCCTTCCTTACTGTAGGTAAGGG
>JAODXP020005069.1:0-5000 GCA_027497455.2 Sardinella longiceps | reverse complement strand
AAACCAGAGCCAGGCCAGTCAATGAGCTCTTGGTGTCTATCTTGTACCCAGGATTTAAAATTAGCACCCGCCACCGGCCAAATGCGGGTAAAAATTTGGTTTGGCTAGTAACAAAAAGCAAGCTACCTGCCACTGGCAGACTACTGAGATATGACTTTCGTCATTAATATGAAATGAAATGAGTGGAGCCAGTAGGCCAGTAGGCGCCTTAGTAGTTGAGTTTAGATGACCATCTGCTATAAAACACATTTTGAACCTGGGTGTATTATAGCTTTTGTTACAGAGACACCTGAGAGAAAAGTAAAGTTGCTCTAAAAAGCATCCTAAACTTTTTTTATCCAGTGGCCGGTAACAATATTTTTTGGCCGGTAAATGATCAGGCCTTACCTGCCATTGGCAGGTGGGTCAAAAAGTTAATTTTATACCCTGCTTGTACCCATTATCAGGGAAGGGGTGTGTGTGTGGGTGACTGTGACTGTCATACATGAACATTCCAATAGTGAACACTCCGACACTCCAACACAAAACACTGTGACAGTGTGACACCCTAACACTGTGTAGTGGAATTTCACATGCGGACAACAAAAATACTCTTCAAAAGATTTTTTGAATATACAAAAATGAAGTAGAAAAAAGTTGATGGTAAGAAGGTATGCAAGGTTTAGTCTTTCAATTTCATATGCAGATAGCAGTTTGCGTGGTGATCAGAGAGTGCACTTCTGATGCGCAGGTCCAGGCCGCTTTTATGCGCGCCCACAGGTCAGGCCGGGAATCGCACGCAGCTGGCGATCGGAATTGGATTATTGCCGCGTTAGGATCGGGGCCTGCTTGAGACAGGGAAACGGGGGGGGGGCACAACAAACTGTGACAGTCTAACTTCCCAACACTGTGACATTCTGACACCCCAACACTGTGACATTCTGACACCCCAACAATGTGACACTCCAACACCTCAACACTGAACACTCTGGCACTGTGTGTGTGTGTGTGTGTGTGTGCACTGAAAATTAAAGGGAAGTATTATTTTCTAATACAACGTTTTATAGGGTGCGTTCTCTAAAATTATGAAATGCATGCTGTTCTAGTAATACTGTCATACAGTAGACTATCTACACACACACACACACACACACACACACACACACACACACACACACACACTCTCAGACCACTCTCTCAGGGTTAATAATCCTGCAGAGATCCTGGAGAGGTGTTCTCTCTCTCTCTCTCTCTCTCTCTCTCTCTCTCTCTCTCTCTCTCTCTCTCTCTCTCTCTCTCTCTGTGTGTGTGTGTGTGTGTGTGTGTGTCAGAGATACACAGTTATTGAGAAGCCCATCAAAAATATATTCCTGCAGTTTAGATATTCATACGGACCAGGTAGGCAAAGAGATTTTCAAGATGAAAAGGAAAAAAGAGAGTACTATTTCATTTTCTTTTTTTTCCTTGGTCTTTTCTTTTCATTTCAGTTTTTTTCTGGTCTTGTCTTTTCTTTTCAATTTAATTTATTTTCTTATCTATCTATCTATCTATCTATCTATCTATCTATCTATCTATCTATCTATTTATTTATTTATTTACGTCTTGAGGCTGTCAAACAGGTCAGTGTTCATGAAATAAACACTCTTCTCATTAATAAAATAGTGATCTAGAGTATGTGTATACACACAGTATAGCTTATTTATGCTTCTTGATTAAACCATGGAATTCTGGGTAAACTATTTACCCTGAGAGATATTTTTATATAAATAATGTGTTTATGCCCTCATTAAAAAAAAGGTGATCTTTGAGTCAGTGGAAGAGAGTATGTTCATCTTTTTTAAATGTCATTTAATAAAAAAAAGTCCTCCTCCTTTTATTGCACTAAACACTAAGAAAAGACGGCACTCTGCTTTTGAAAAGGTCTGAAAAAACACCAAAACCTGTTATTGCGTTCTGTGCCTTTAAAGATCACGGCACTCAAGGTTCATTTATTAAATTATTTCCCCGCGCTAGCCGTCTTAGCGCTTGTACATTTTCCAGCTTTGTGATTTAATATTCTCCACATCTAAAGGTTGTTGATTTGATAAGCTTTCACTCATGAGTAATTCATTTCATTGTTGGGGGCCTCGCCGCCATTTTTTTTCACCCAAGCCAGTTCCTCTAATTAAAATTAATTGAATTGAAACGTTCACCCGAAACCCCACGCCACGGAGCTCCTGTCTACCTTTACTCATCCCCGAAATGAGAGCAACCAAGTGTGCCAAAGGAAAAATGAGAGCGGCAGCCCCAGCTTGTTATCACGGCAGCCATTGTTATTGCTAGAGCTGGTAGCGGTATTGTTTTGCCTAATGACATATCTGATTATTATTGTTAATAGATTAAAAAAGACTAGTTTCACTGTTGTCACACATTATGTTGTAGTTTAGAGTCATAAATAACATGATCCCATGGTTTAGCAGTTTAACACAGAAACAGGTCCTTTTGTAGGGATGAGAGACAGAAAGAGAGAGTGTGGTTTACCTCTCCTTCTTTCTATCAGTTTTTGAGTGTTAAATAATACAGTGCCGTCCAACTACATAACACACACATAGAGAGAGAGAGAGAGAGAGAGAGAGAGAGAGAGAGAGAGAGAGAGAGAGAGAGAGAGAGAAAACTATTAGTTTAAAAACTTTTAAGAGAGAAAGAAAGGTTGTGTTCTCATTTTAACTCAAAGTGTGAATGTCAGACAGACTCAGAGTTGAATCAGTAGGGATGGATTTTGCTGGATTTCTCCTGAACTTCCTTCGGAATTAATAAAGTACTGTCTTATCTTTATTTTATCATAAATACACTGGGACTGGTCTTTAGTCAGTGTTAATGAGTGTTAATCTAAATACACTGGGACTTTTCCTTCGTCAGTGTTAATGAGTGTTAATTTAAATACACTGAGACTGGTCCTGAGTCAGTGTTAATGAGTGTTAATCTAAATACACTGAGACTGGTCCTGAGTCAGTGTTAATGAGTGTTAATCTAAATACACTGAGACTGGTCTTTAGTCAGTGTTAATGACTGTTAATCTAAATACACTGAGACTGGTCCTGAGTCAGTGTTGATGGGTGTTAAACTAAATACACTGGGACTGGTCCTGAGTCAGTGTTGATGAGTGTTAATCTATATACGCTGGGACTGGTCTTTAGACAGTGTTAATGAGTGTTAAACTAAATACACTGAGACTGGTCCTGAGTCAGTGTTAATGGGTGTTAAACTAAATGCACTGGGACTGGTCTTTAGTCAGTGTTAATGGGTGTTAAACTAAATACACTGAGACTGGTCCTGAGTCAGTGTTGATGAGTGTTTTACGTTATTTCTGGATAACAGGACACCTGTTACACACCGTCCATTATTATCTTATAACACCTTGTTGGCCATTATCCTTTACTCAATCTAAATACACTGGGATTGGTCCTTAGTCAGTGTCGTTGAGTTGAGTATTAGTGTTGTGTTTTATTCTGAGATGAGTGTGAGTGTTGCATGTTGTTATGGGTGTTAGTGTTGAGTGTTATTGTAAATAGACAGACACTGGTCCTGTGGAGATGGTTTTTCCTTTTTTCTCATCTTATTAACCTTGTATTTTTATACATGGTATGCGAGACCCTATGTGGGTACTAAATGGCAGTGAATGTTCTATGTTTGTGTTTGTGTTCTATGTACATGTTTTTACAGTATGTCTCCTGAGCTCACTGAAACAAATCCCTAGCAACTGGCACTAGTTGCATGGCAATAAAGTATTGAATCTTGAATCTTGAATCTTGAATCTTGAATCTTGAATCTTGACCTCTGCACTGTACTCTGCTTCTGCACGACTCTGAGAAAAAACTCAACAAGTTCTAGTGTCTGTGGAACCAGCAGAGAGAGAGAGAGAGAGAGAGAGAACAGAGTGATGCAATAAACCAAAGGCGGAACATTACAGGCATTCGTCAATTATTAACACTCCGGTATGTATGATCCTGGGACTCCTCTGACTCCTCTGTCTGGCGGACCCTTCTGTTCTCGTCTCCCTCTCTGTCAAGGATCTTTGTCAAAGCGGCAGGAAAAAGCAGAACAAGGAGTCTCGAACTCGAGTAGAGACTCGTCTTTTTCCCCCTGCTCTTTGTTTCCCGTTTTACCCCCACGGGCTGATTCACCCACCGCTGGCGTGTAGCCTTTTGCTACTTGTGAAAAGCGCAGCTTAGCAGGGCTCCTGCTAATACGAGATCCACAGGACAGGCTCACGGGGGGTGTAGCACGACTGTTGTTAATGCATAAATCATTTCAAGACTAACTGAACTGGACTTAAAGGAATTTAAACGCATTCGCTTTGATAGTAAAGCTCTCATCTGCGGAGATACCACACGCTGTGTGCACTCGCTCTCTCTCTCTCTCTCTCTCCCTCTCTCTCTCTCTCTCTGTATCCCTCTCTCTCTCCTCATCTTTCAAAAGGAAGGGTTACAAACAGTATAATCAGACAGATCAAGATGAAGCAATATGGAGATAGCAGAGAAAGAGTGAAAGACGGACAGAAAAAAAAAAATGATAAAAAAAAATGTGAGGGTTTGGACAGAGATCAAAAGGGGGTGTGTATGGGTGGTTTGGGAGTGAGTTTATTTGAGAGTGTGTGTGTGTGTGTGTGTGTGTGTGTGTGTGTGTGTGTGTGTGTGTGTGTGAGAATCATTAACGACCCCTGCCAAGGAGCTTATGTTTTATGTCAGCGGCATTAGTTTGTCAGTCTGTCTGTCTGTCTGTCTGTGAGTACACTGTAAAAAACGATTTGTAATGGTTACTTGAAAAATGTGTGGAAACTCGATTGCCTCAAATGAGTTGAGAAACTATAAGTTATCTTTTTAGATTTAGAGTGCTTTTAACTTGAAAAAGATAAGCTATAGTTACTGAACTCATTTGACGCAACTAGTTTCCACACGTTTTCAAGTAACCATTACAAATCGTTTTTTACAGTGTACTCACAGACAGACAGACAAAGTGTAAATTGTGATGAAATTTTCAGA
>JAODXP020005066.1:0-45390 GCA_027497455.2 Sardinella longiceps | reverse complement strand
AGCCATATAGCCATAGTCATATGACTATTTAAAAACAGACCAGCTACAATTCTATTCAAGCTTGTTGAAGCAACCAGCCTCCGGGCCTTATGATTGACTCCCCTGTTCTACACATAGCATCCTTTAGGCTAAAACAACTGCATCATCATTAACATGCTATGAAAATACAAATCACAAACTCAGACTTTCTCAAGGAAAACACATTCTGTCTTTTACATCTGATAACATAGCTTTACATCTTGCTACTGAAAGTATGTTGCTAGAAATCAGGTTTCTTGATTTGATCTTTGTTGCCTCATTGATAGACTCCCACATAACTGTGAAAGTTGTGTGGTTTAAATTAACGAGCCAAAGTAACTTTGCCCTGTATTTTATTCAGCCCTTACAACATATGTCAGATTATGAGGTTTTTTAAAACAATGTAGTGGTCTAGCGGTAAAAATCTAGTGGAAGTAAAGCTTACTAAACATTTCATTATAGCGACATTCCTCAACATTTCACTAGCTACCTGTATGTTTGGTGTCATGTTGTCATATTGTTACTAGAAATATATATAAAATCTTCTGTTTAAACAATTAGCCTACTTCTGTCTAAGTTAGATTCCATATTGGTTGTGAGACATATTCTTAACTGTTAATAAAGAAAGTCAATAAAAAGGTATTGTTGCTATTCTCTTCTCTTTCTGAATCGACATAAGCCAGTTCTTTTCCCTTAGACTGGTGTTGATCAGTGCAGAGACAGCAGTCTCAGATGACTAATGGTAGATATTGCATTTTGAAAATATGCAGTATGTATTGTGTGTGTGTGTGAGACCGAGAGAGCTCAATAATTCTATTTCTATGACATAGTATAAAGCATTATGGACATTATGGCACAGAACAAATTTCCGTAAGGACAAATAACTGGAAAAGCGCTCAGAGAGCGCAGACCTCCGCCAAGGCAATGTGGTCACAGACGCAAAATCAATTCCTGATCATGTTCTGCCTCACCAATCTCCACCAAAATCGAATCAGTTCTTGCTTGTCCCAATATACACATTGTCCGAAATTTTATCCAAATCCGTGCAGTACTTTTCGAGTTATCCTGCTGACAAATAGACAGACAAACAGACAGACAAACCAACGCGACCGAAAACATAACCTCCTTGGCGGAGGTAAATATCTATCATAATTATGTGTGGCACTTCAAGTCTTTATAAATGTGTTATAAGCTATTATGAATAATTTTCTAATACCTTCTGAATACTGAGTTCAATGTGTTACTGTGAGCTCTTCCTTACTAAACAGGAAAAGGACATTATGTAAATTTGCATCTCAACATGTTACCATGTCCTTTTGTGTATGGACAATGATGTGAGCTAATTTAGTGCTTTATAAATAGTCTATCTAATCTCTCTCTCTCTCTCTGTCACACACACACACACACACACACACACACACACACACACACACACACACACACACGACAGAGAGAAAGAAACATTTCATAAATGAGATTGTATTTGTTTCCCATGGCTCACCACTGAAAGTCCCATATCAGCATCCTCCTCTACTACACTTCCTGTTGTGTCTTATTGAGTCATGTGCATCTGGCTGTGACACAGGAGTTAGCGGCTGTGTAAACAGCTGAGCAGTCTGTCTAACAGCATGTCATCTGAACCTTTGCATACCATAATGTCTGCTGCAGACATTTCTGCTCCAGGCTGCCATTCTGTTTGTTTCCAGTTATCCAGGAAAGAACATTTGGCATCTGCAAAGGTAACATTTATGGTTGACTTAAGGCCTCCTTTTGTGATGTAGTTTGCAGGATGTCATGGAAATTAATAAATCTGCTTAGATTTCCATATCTACACAGGGCCTATTCATATGCACATGACAATGCAAGGCCCAAGTTTACAACAAAAATGCTGCTCTATATATTTACACAGAAAAAAGAAAGAAAATAAAACAGAAATGTATTACAAATGTGGTGAGGTTAAGAAATGCTGTGGCTATTAGTTTCACAGCAAGCAAAGGAAGTAAGAAGTTTTTTGTCATGAACATGAGGTGGGTGGCAGCTGACTCACTCTGTTTCCTTCTTACAACATTATATAGAACAGCTGATGATGTATGTGAAGATATAAACAACTCAATACAGGACACAAGCTTACCTGAGTCACACAGCGGATATTTGTCTGCAGCATGTCATCCATCCGGGGACCGGGATCTAAAGGTCACGTGGATGGTCATGTGGATGTGGACCGTTTCTGTACCATGTGCATTTCCACTGCTGCTATTTCAATCAGCCTCGAACAACAATAGTGGTGAGACAGACAAAATATTCAAAACTGGTTTAGCTGCTTTTGCTCAAAAGTGCCATAAGCAATATTGGCAAGTGATAGCATCTACTTAGCTATGATTTGTGTTTGTTCTTTTCTCTTTTTTTGCTTAAAATGATTGTATGCTTCGTTGGGGCGTGAGCTCTCGCATGCTAGCGGTTTCATGATTAACCAACACATGGTTTTCACTATACAGGGATTTTTCTCACTGTGGTTTGGCTGTGGTTACGGTTACATGGAATCATTATCAGAGTTGAATCTGAGTCCTTTCCTTAGAGGTCACAGTTACACAGATTGAAACCCTTTGACTGTTAGCTGCAATAGGCTGTGCAGTGTGCACCGTAGTTAGCCAACAGTGGGAGGAGGCCTCTTCCGTGCTAACATTTCCGCTCCTGTTGGATTTCGGAGAAATTCTTTTTAAGCAGATTTTATTCAGTTGTAAAGGCCATATGTAAAACTACTCAAAGAAAACTTCCAACCAAGCTCTATGTAAGAAGCTCAGTGGTTTTCTTTTAGTGTAAAACCAAAGCCAATATGAAGTGACATAATAAAGACCCACCTTGATGAGAAGACTGACATTGTATATTGTGCAATTTACTTTCTTCCAATCATCTAAGTGTTTGTCCTTCTGCACTCACGATTTTAAAATAGGAACAGGAAGTGACCAGACTGAGAAAGTGGAGCGCCGCCACAAAGGGACCATCATCTCGACAGACAAAAGCTTCCTCGGCCAGATTTCTCCCGCTGAGGGATATCAAGTATGCAGTGATTTTCATTTCACACCAACACCTATCTTTACATTGATACTATCTTTGCCTTTTGAAACGGCAGTGCATCGATACCATCAGCCTTTCTAACCATGCAATGAGACCACTTCCTGTGTTTTTAATGTCCCATAGAAACCTGAAGAATAACAGTTGCCAGTAGTGCATTATTTGTCTGTAGTGGTACAAGTTAGGTCCTTATCTGTTTGTGTATTCATTTTTTTTTTTTTTTTTTTTTTATCTCTTTCAGAAACATGACCAGGCTGAGAGCCATGCTGATAGGCATTCGACTGTTAATTATGGCCCCAATGTGTGGTGAGAGCCTCTACATTGAGTGTGTGTGTGTGCTCTCTCTCTCTCTCTGTGTGTGTGTGTGTGTGTGTGTGTGTGTGTGTGTGTGTGTGTGTGTGTGTGTGTTTTGTTTGTGATGGGCATGATAGCAAATTGTGATGGCAGAATGCAATGGCAAGTTTCAGTTAGTATTTGTGTGTGTGTGTGTGTGTGTGTGTCTCTCTCTCTTCTCTGTCTCTCTCTCTCTCTCTGTGTGTGTGTGTGTGTGTGTTTTGTTTGTGATGGGCATGATAGCAAATTGTGATGGCAGAATGGCAAGTTTCAGTTAGTATTTGTGTGTGTCTGTGTGTGTTTTGTTTGTGATAGGCATGATAGCAAATTATGATGGCAGAATGCAATGGCAAGTTTCAGTTAGTATTTGTGTGTGTGTGTGTGTGTGTGTGTGTGTGTGTGTGTGTGTGTGTGTGTGTGTGTGTGCTCTCTCTCTCTCTCTGTGTGTGTGTGTGTGTTTTGTTTGTGATGGGCATGATAGCAAATTGTGATGGCAGAATGGCAAGTTTCAGTTAGTATTTGTGTGTGTCTGTGTGTGTTTTGTTTGTGATAGGCATGATAGCAAATTATGATGGCAGAATGCAATGGCAAGTTTCAGTTAGTATTTGTGTGTGTGTGTGTGTGTGTGTGTGTGTGTGTGTGTGTTTGTGTACGGGACTGAAAGAGACTAATACGCATCTTGAAGAACTGTAACATTTTCTGTTCATGGAGAGGAGAGTAGCATTATTCCTCACATTCCACATCACAGACACTCCTATTATGTTTCAGCAATTAGCACTGACAAATAACCCATGAGGGCACAACTTTGAACTGTGTGGAACATCTTAACACAAAAAACTATGAAACTTTAACAGACAACTTACGACCCAACTCTATATGACTAAAACGGTGTTTATGCAAGCAGCCACATATTGTTTGTTTATAAACAATTTTGTAAACACTGCACAACTACACTGCATACACTGTATGAACTACTTATTTTAGTCATTTGTAGTCATACACACTACAGTGCTGTATTATATTGTGTCTGTTGAAGTTGCATAGCTTATGGGGTGACGTTTGGAGCATGTTAAAATGTTGAAAACACAGTTTAAAGTTCTGTTCTAACTGTCAGGGCTAATTCTTCAAAAGGAAACTTATACAGTATAAAATTTCTCTCGTCTTCCGTACTGGCTAGTCTTGAGTAACTTAAGCAATAGAGCTGTTGTTGAAATTTCTGCTTGAAATCTTGTTGAAAATTGTCCTTTATAACAACATTCATACAACTCTTGATTTGATGAGATTTCTGTTCAGAAACTTAGTATATATGTAAATGACAAAGTAGGCTTCTGTGGCAAATGTTTTCCACGGCACATGGCCATGTTGTACAGAATAAAAAAGAAAGAAAAAACAAAAGCAAAAAAACACAATACTGTACATGATGTACTTTGGTACTGGGTTGTTAATTTGTAATTCATGATGTAGTACACTGTAACAATATCATAGTAAGCAAAGACCTAATCAAGGATCAATCCTGGTTCTGCATGACAAATTCATTAAATATTTTTGCCAGTATATGTGCCAGTTTAAACATGGCTCATTGTGATGTTTAATAACCATGGCTGGTTGTGACTGTAATAATGAAATGGACACTTATTAAAGGACTGTGATGTGTGTGAAGTTGATCATAACATGAAGCTAGTAATTCACAATATACCTTCATCCACAAAAGTGATTTGTTGAATCATAACAAACAAAAAATGCTTTGTGACTGATCTGTGTCTATACTCTGTTAGCAGGAGAGGTTGCACCAACACCAAGTGTGGTGACCCAAGTCTCTGCAGTCCCAGACAATGTAGTGGAGGTGCAGTTGGGCTCATCTGCTGAGGTCTCCTGCCAGCTGCCGCTGTCTACTGCAGGCTGCATCTCCATACAGACCAAAGACACTGGCAAGAAGAGCTCTCAGCCTGTGATAGTAACTGGCCCGGAGGAGATGGTGGAGGTAAATGAACAGGTGCTCCTCTACCTGTGTGAAGGCCAGGAGATGCCTGAGCATCAGTCCCCCGTGTACCGGAACAGAGCCCGTCGTCTGCGTGGAGCAGACGTTGGCGTGGAAATACAGGACATCACTGTGGGTGACAACAACACCGTTATCCAGTGCATGATGGGTCCTGGTGAAGTCAAGAGAGAGGTCATCATAAAGGTGGTGGATAGGAAAGATGGTGAGAGACTCAACTCCATTCCCACAACTCAACCCGCTTCAGGTTGAAAACTCATAAATACTACAATATATGCACAAATGCACCTGTGCTGATGATACTTCTCCTTTATCCTAAATTGACTTCTGTTACTTTTTATAAACCCACCAGATGAAGGTGGCAATGACGACCCTACAGGAAAGACAGTGGCTTGGACTGTTACTGTAGGCATCATCATCATCATCATCATTATCGGAGGCCTTATAGCTTACATAAAGAAAAGACGTAAGTTGCAAGTTTAACTGCATTTCTGTACTTCCATAGGACATCAAGGATTATCATAGCCTGACAGGCCATCTCTGTACAGAAAATTTTCTGTACTTGAGTCTGAAAGGGCTGGATTGGGTAGAGGGCGGGCGCAGCCGTTGTCTGTCAAGTCGCCTCTGCACGCGATTAGCCTAGAAATCTAGACGCCCCTAGCTAGCCTAGTGCTCGCTAATATATATGGGCAATTCCACGAAAAAGTAAACCTCACCTTAAAACTTTAAGTCTCACCTACATGGACATACAAATTCTTTCAGAAAACTTCCAATACAAAAAAGTATTGTCTCGATGTAAATATTCAACTGAGCAAGTTTCGAAAGGATATCTGTTCGTTAAAATTTTTACCCTATTCAGCTATAATGTAAGTCTATGGAGGGGCTTATAATGGGCATAAGTGGGTGATAACACACACAAAGCTGCAATGCTATCAGTTATTTTTCAATGTTATATTACTATTTCTCCTTGTTACAGGTTAAAATCCACCGTTCACAATTGTTTTGTATCGTTTTGGAGGGTTTTTCCAGACGTCACGTCCATAACGTCACATCCATAACGTCATGTCTCCCAATGAAAACCAACTTTTTTTACATTTACATTTGAAATTAAGTCTTTCTCTGTCTTTACTGAGGTGTCCTGTTTGGTATGAATGTAGTAATATTTACATTTCTCTAGAAATTTCACACACTTCACAGCAAAAACTACGCTCTCTCAAAAGTTTGTCCGTTTTTCGTCACGTCCATAACGCAAATTGAAAGGCTCATATTCTTATGATGCAAATCATGATATTAATTTTTTCTGTTTGCCTGTATTCAGCCATGGAGTTTGCAGAAGAATATGAAAAAAAATTGTGAAATACTGCTAGGTTTGCGGAGGTTATCTGGCCTTTTGTTCATCAATAATGCACGAAAATGTCACGTCCATAACGCTGGAATTGCCCATATATATTTTTTTAGCTCGCTAATAACTTGTAGTATGATAATTATTGTCATTGCCTGATCTAATATTATGTTAATCTGCAACAAAAATGAACAGTATCAACTTACTCCTTAGGCTTGAAATGATGACAACCAGTTGGGAAATATCAGGGATACATCCAAAAAACTCTCAATAGCTCCATAAAACGATAACGACTCAGTTTATTAGTACCATTCCACAAATTTTGAATTAGCTTCAGCGTAACAAAAGACGGAGATCTCTGCAACTCTCTTTTGTCACTTGTCCACTTGCCCTCAGGACGATTTGATTGGTCTGATACAAGTTAGATCTGGACGCCTTCTTCTCTGCCGAGCCTGGCTAGACTCCTGTAGTAGCCAAATGAATTTGCTGCCGCTAGGAGGGGTCTAGATTTCTAAGCTAGGATTATCAGGTTGTCTGCGGCACACACATTACTGTTATTGTTATTGTATACCCATTAAAACCTTTGAAAAGGCAGCAAATCTTAAAAAAAAAAAAAAAAAAAAAGACAGTTAGCAATGTAATTTAATTTGAAACTAAACTCATTTACAAAGTCATTTAAAGTCATTTTACAGACTCATTTAAACTTTGACTCATGAGCCTTTCAGCATCAGAGTTTCATTATAACTGAACTCTGAGTCTATTTTGATTACGGCCTTTTAATGATTTTTGTGTTTGTTAACAGCATCTAATGCCAATGCAGAAATCCATGGAGTTGCTGAAGACAGGCGGGGTGCAGCTGTGGAACTGGGGAATGTGGAAAATGGAGTTGTGGGCAGAACACAATCAGAGAGAGAGGGGAACCAGGACCATCTGATTGAAGCACCTGGGATCACCCAGCACCAGCAGAATGGATCTGCTGTGACGACCCAGCACCAGCAGAATGGATCTGCTGTGACGACTCGGCATGAGCAGAATGGGTCAACCCTGACAACCCAGCATGAGCAGAATGGGTCGGCTATGGGTACAGAGGCACCACAGGAGAAGCCTTTACTCAGCAATGGAGATGAAGACCACAGCCTTCAAAGCAACTAGAACAGAGAACAAGAAACACACTCATACTTCTATCATTATTTGATATTATTATTATAATTATTATAAAAATGACAATTATTATTATTACTATAGTACAAATGCAGCAGAGCCAATGTGGGTGATATGACAGACATGGTTGTCTCTTGCTATTGACATCTGCTATTGACCGCTGAAAAATGGCATCATTTATAAGCCTACAGACTAGCAGAAAGCTTTGCTGTTTATTTACTTACATATTTATATTATATTATATATTCTATTCTATTATACTATACTATATTATATTATGTTATATTATAGGACTAATTTGGACACAATGGAAAAATCGTGTCTAGTCCTACTCCTATATAGGTTTGTTAGGCAAACACATTTTGTGCAACACAGATCGAGATAGCAAAACGGCGACTAACAGTAACTGAAGACTGTTAGCTAAAGATTTGTTTTCGTTTTGACATGTTCTATTCTGTTAGTGTTAGCTGCTGTTGCACGAAATTCTGTTATTGTCGTCGCTATCAATAGCACTTAGCGCTGTGATGATTCATTCTGGATCTTTCCTTTAACATTTTACTGTTAGGTCCTTTTGACTCACTTTAACTGCCAATGCCTGTTGGCTGATCACGGTACTGCAACATTAAAGCGATCACACATTTATCAGTTTCTTGATTAGATAGACTTACAAATAACATGATGTGTGGTATTAGGTGAACTACAGTGAGTACTTAAATCAGCCCTGAGCAGTCCTTAACAGCCTTTGGCAGTGGATGGCCAAAGGGGTTTAGTTTGTTTGTAAACACTGCCATTTACTGATAAAAAGCATGTTTGCTAGACCTAAATATTTACTTTTCTTATTTTTCCTTTATCTTTTAATTTTCATTTTTTGGTTGTTTTTTATAGTGGAACTATGCAAGACCAATTTTTACTTTCGGTTTGCGCAACGTTTATGCTCACATTTTTCACCACAGAGCTCCTCATCGCAGGCGTCCTTTTCCCAAAAACTTCAGAAAAGCATTGTTAACCAGTTAACAACTTGTTGTTTTCATTGGCTCAATACCAACCAAGTTAGCATATATGCGTTTGGGGAAAAGACCCAAGGACCGACCGTTATGTGGCTTGGTTTCCTCCAGAGCCGTATATGAGAGATTTCGGCCAATTGGAATCATGGGTGCCATTTTATAACCCACGATTATTGTAGCCATCTGTTGTTGGGTGGAAATAAGAACGTTTGATAAATTCAAGACTTACCTCTAAATTACCGTCATTTCCAGAAATATGCAAAAGCAACCTAGCCTGGCGACAGTCAAACTGAAGCAATGACGTTACACCACTATGAAGGTTAAACATAACACCTTTTTCATTCTTCCTGACAGCATCCAATCACAGCAAATCCAAAGTCATTCAAGTTGTCAGCGTTGTAACACTAGTGGGTATTAAGTTTAAGGTTTGATAAACACCGAAATGACACTAGTTTACAATGAGTAATGTTAAGAAAAAGTATTTTGTAGCCTAGATGAACTGATCCCACATTTAACTGCAAATTGTGTACTAATTATATGTGGACTAATATGTGACCAATAAACTTTGAAAATGACAAATGAACTTGAACTGATTAACCCCAGATAATGCCAAGAGTCAGAGTAAGCCTCAGGCTAGGCCTGAGACATACTGGTTGGCCTGTAGGGATGTTCAGAGGGGGAATAGCATACGGCTGGCAGCAGAGGAGCATGGTGTAAGCCACATCACCCTCACCTGGTACCTAAAGAGGAGGGAAGAGCAAGGGACAGAGGCAGTACCACCAGGGTACTGGACACCCACTAACAGGGTGTTCATGGTACTGCAGGAGTTGAGGCTGCAACTGTAGTATTATGTGGGTAAAGGAATATAACGACAGGCAAGTAGGGTGTAAGAACCAGCGTGACCAGACTTTTACTTCGTCCACAGTAATACAGTTCACTGCCTTACATTCAGTATACGTCACATATAAACAGGGCGGGTCCTAGCTTATCAAGAAGAAGCCCCTCTCACATTAAATGCTAGTGCCCGGTAAACTACACTAATACCACATCTCCCCTCTTAGAAAACTCTGCATGGCAGAAACACTACATCACCATGGAACAGGATAGCAAACAGAAACAAAACACCAAGGAGTGTAGATAACTCTCCTACTAGAACTCATGGCTTTAGCCTATTCATAGATGAATGTGAAGCAACTCTTATTAAGAAAGTACATAGTCTTTTAAATGGCCTGGCAGCTGAACACAGCGGCCAACTCGTGTGTGTGAGGCCTGTTGTGCACTTCCAGATGATTGCTCCTGAGGGCCCTCTCCTAGGCCCACATCTGGAGGAGGCTCTGCACTACTTCCTGCATCATCCCCGACGTCATCATCATGAAGGCTGGAATCATCCTGATGGTGATCAAGTGCAGGAGTTCTATCTTTGCGGATATGTCTCCTGTTCCTGCGATAGCAAGCACCCGAGAATGAGATGACATCATAAGCCCGAGGTTCCTCTCTGACTTTGACAACTGTTCCTGGAATCCATTTATTATTCAACTTCATGTACACCCTCTCCCCCACCCGAAGAGGGGTCAGCGGCGCTGCCGACTTGTCATACAGTTCCTTCTGCTGCTGTTGCCTGCGAAGGAGGGCTGCACCCACACCCACAGGCAAGGATGGCATCAGCACAGCTGGGGAGACTGGCAAGGTGGATCGCAGAACACGTCCCATGAGAAGCTGAGCCGGAGAGTACCGTAGACCTGTTAGAGGTGTGTTACGCAGATGGAGGAGGGCCAGGTGGGGATCAACGCCAGACTTTGTTGTAGACTGTAGCATGGACTTCACCGTGCGAACAGTCCGCTCCGCCATGCCATTCGATTGCGAATAATGAGGGCTGGAGTGGATGATCCTGAAGCCCCAGTCTGCAGCAAACTGTGCCATCTCACTGCTCGCAAAAGGCACATGATCTGCAATCAGCACATCAGGAATGCCATGTCGTGCAAACACAGCTTTGAGTTTCTGAATGATAGACACTGCTGACATGTCTGACAGTTGCAGGACTTCTGGATATTTTGAGTAGTAGTCTACTATCAGAAGAAACGGTTTGGACTTGAAGTGGAAAATATCAGCAGCAATTTTTTCCCATGGCCGGTCAGGCACAGGGTGAGGTAGCAGAGGTTCCTTGTGGTTAGCTGGTAGCTGTTCTTGACAGGGTATGCAAGACTCAACCAGATGTCGCACAGCCTCTGACAGACCAGGCCAGTACATAGTCGACCGAGCATGAGCCAGTGAGCGCTGTATGCCTTGGTGTGCTGTGTGGAGTCGCTTAAGGGCTTCTGCTCTGAGGGAGCGTGGCACAATAACGCGGTCACCTACCAAGAGCAGACCATCATTAATGGAAAGGCTGTGTCTGACAGGCCAATATGGTTGCACTAACAATGGGACAGACTTCTTATGATCAGGCCAGCCTGATCTGTGCATGGTTATGAGGTGCTGCATTTCAGCATCACTAGCCGTGGCTGTTCTCAGGAGCTGCATTATGTTGCTGTGAAGTGGTTCAAAATCAGTGGCATACACAACTCGTTCATCACCAAGGTCATGTTCATCATTTGTCATTGACTGGGGGTATGCCCTGGAGAGGGTGTCAGCAATTAACAAGTCCTTGCCAGGCGTGTACACAAGGGAGATATCATACCTTTGAATCTGGAGAAGCATCCTCTGTAGCCTCGCAGGAGCCTTTCCTATGGGCTTTGACAGAATTGCCTCCAGCGGCTTGTGGTCAGATTGTATCTTCACAGGCACACCATAAACATACTGGTGGAACTTTTTGAGCGCAAAGACAACAGCCAATAACTCCTTTTCTATTTGAGCATAATTTTGCTCTGCATCCGATAATGCTCTTGACGCATAGGCTATTGGTTGTCTGTCTTGCATGAGGCAAGCACCAAGTCCATCCTTGGAAGCATCAGCCTGAATTTCAACAGGCAGCTTAGGGTCAAAAAAACGCAGCAACGGTGCTGTTGAGACAGCCGTTTTCAGCGCATCCAGTGCAGCATCTTGTTCTGGATGCCACTGCCAGGTAACATCTTTCCGAAGCAGCAGTCTTAAGGGTGCCGTGAGTGTGGCCTCGTTGGGAATGTACTGAGCTAGATATCTGGTCATGCCTAGTAGCCGCTGCAGGCTCTTCCTGTCAGAAGGCGGAGGCAACTCTTGGATGGCTGTGACTTTGGAGTCATCTGGCTTGACCCCTTCTGCGCTGATGATGTGACCTAGATACTTCACTTCCCTAACCATGTACTGCACCTTGTCTTTGTTGAATTTTACATTCAGCCGCATAGCTCTGTCCATTACTTTTTGTAGTATTTTGTCATGTTCTGCTTTGTTTTCCGCAGCAATTATCATGTCATCCGCCACAATGAAAACACCGTCAATGTCACCGAAACTCTCATAGTTGACTTGTTGAAAAACCTCACTCGCCGATTTAATCCCAAAAGGCAAGCGATGGAAACGATATCTACCCCAGGGTGTATTAAAGGTACAGAGATCTGCAGACTCATCATCCAATCTGATTTGCCAATACCCATCACGCTCATCCAGAATGGTGAAGATTTTTTTTCCAGCTAGCCTACGCTGTATATCTTCAGCTGTGGGTATGGAGAAGTGTTGGCGCAGTATAGCTCTGTTAAGATCTCTAGGATCAAGGCAGACCCTGAGTGACCCGTTTTTCTTTTCAGTGATGCACAGGCTGCTGACCCAAGCTGTGGGTTTTGAGACTTTGCTGATTACACCTTTGCTTTCCAGGCTGTCAAGTGTCTCTTTTAACCGGTCATGCACAGCATAAGGAATCTTCCTGCACCCGTGAATCACTGGTGGTACTGATGGATCTGTGTAAATGTGGTGGTGGCCCGGGAACTCACCAAGACCTTCAAACACTGACGCATACTGGGTCAGCAATCCTTCTTTTGATGCTGGGGCAGCTGGACGTATGGCCTCCACTTTCCTGATCAGATCAAGTTGCACGCATGCCTTACGGCCTAACAGAGGGGTGTCTGACGCCGTCGTGACAAAGAAATCCAGGTAGGTCTGAGCATGCTGAGTCTGAACATGAAGTCTAACTTTCCCACTTGGCCTTATTCGCGCCCCACCATAGGCTATCAGCACTGTGTCTGTTTTTTGCAGCTTAACAGGCACTGAGAGAGTGGACAGGATTGACTCGGGTAGAATGTTAGCTTCCGCACCAGTGTCCAGCTTGAATGCCACCACCTGATCGCCAATGTGCAGGTTGGTATGCCATCCAGTGTCTCTATGTGATTTGTGTGATACAGTTCCAATGAACAATGTGTCCACAGCTGTATGGGCATCATCACTGTCAGAGTCTGTGTCAGTGTCAACAGGTGCTACTACTTTGCTGGATTTGCACATCGCTGAAAAGTGGTTTTTCTTTCCACATGCATTACACTGGGCATTATACGCTGGACAGTTTCGCGGTTTGTGCTGTCTCCCGCACCTGCCACATGACTGAAATGGTTGTTCCTTTACACGTGTTTTGGTAGCTTTGGGTCTACTGTCTGCACGCAGGGGCTGTTGTTCTCTGCTCCTCACTGCATCCACCTGTTCTGTAACATTGACAGGGTTCATGGCTAGAGCCTGTGCACGCACTACCTCCTTTGCACGACATAAATCAATTGCTTTTGTAAGAGTCAAATCAGGAATGGAGAGTAGTTTTTCCCGTAGGGCAGTGTCAGTCACACTAAACACTATTTTATCTCTTAACATGAGATCCTCCGAGTCCCCAAATTCACAATTGTGGGCTCTTGCTTTCAGTTCAGTTACAAACTTGTCTATTCCTGCGTGTGCATTGTATGAGTGCGCCCAGAACTGATGCCGTTCATAAACAGTGTTTTTGCGTGGCTCACAGTATGTTTGAAAGGCTGCAAGTACGTCTGCTAACTTTTTGTTGTTTGCGTCGGCATAGGTGATTTTGAGTGTATTGTACACTTCTAATCCATCCTCTCCAACACAATGCAAAAACACGGCTATCTTCCTTGCTTCTGATGCATCGTGTAGCCCTGACGCTTCAAGATAGACTTGGAGTCTTTGCTCCCACTTCCTCCAGTTTTCTGCTAAATTGCCGGTGAAAGACAACGGCGGGGGCTGCGTAAACGCTGGCTGCATTTTGAATGTTTATAGTTTCTCACCGTCGTCGTTCTCCGCTGTATCAACGAAGACTTCCACTTCTGACACCATGTAGTATTATGTGGGTAAAGGAAGATAACGACAGGCAAGTAGGGTGTAAGAACCAGCGTGACCAGACTTTTACTTCGTCCACAGTAATACAGTTCACTGCCTTACATTCAGTATACGTCACATATAAACAGGGCGGGTCCTAGCTTATCAAGAAGAAGCCCCTCTCACATTAAATGCTAGTGCCCGGTAAACTACACTAATACCACAGCAACAATACCTCAAAAAAGCAGCCTCAATTTACTTTGGCCTGAGCCCAAAGGAAGTCAGTGTGTTAAGAATAGGGTAAAAACAGTTCATCATTTATTGTACATACTGTAGAAATAGCAAATTCATAACAGCAGAAAGGCAGACAACACAAACTCACTCATTAAAAACAGCATTATTAGTTCATTAATATTAATACATAAGATTAAAAATATTCATATATTAAAATGAAATGTTTTTTCCAGGTTCGTGAGCTGGCAACCAAATATGGTTGTAAACTCCCCGCAGCTTGGGCTGTAAAGAAACAGGCAGGGAAGGACTGGTTCACCTCCTTTGTGAAGAGGAGGGGGGATGAAAATGCTATACCGCTTGTTCCCAGCATAATCCAGGATTGCGCTACCCTGCCCATCAATAAGCAAAGGGTCGTCGCTCCTCAAAGCACTATGAACCTTTGTTAGAAAACCCTGCGCGTTAATGGATCACTACCATGCTATTTGGCGGCAGTTTTCCATTCACCAAGTCCGCAATGAATGCTGACCTAAGTTGCACAAGGATGGAGAGGAGTAATAGATCGTTATTCATTTCAAAATGAACATTTTACAATGAATATTACAGTTTCGGTAGTTTGCTTCCACCACCTACCTCTGAAAGGTCTTCCCCACGGAAGCTCTTAGCAGTAAGTTAGACCCTGATAGCTGTAGTAGGCGCACTTTGCCTCGTAAATGCAAAATGTTGTGTCTGTACTTGTGCTTGAGGTTGTGAATGGAGCTCAGGCGGTTGAGGCGTTTCAGACGCTCCATTGACTTCATTGTGCCCTTGGTGCAAGGTCAAACACGTTGAAATGCCCATCCGGTGCAAGAAATACAATCATATTTGAAGCATCTGTTATCTAAAAGGACACTGTATAAAAAGGGTGCCTCGCGTTATCAGTAACTATTTCGGAGGCTGTTGAAAGTGCAATAAAGCCCACCGTACAGACATTTTGCCATGTGCACCAAGAACAGGTGTTGCTGCTGCTATGAGGCTACGGTTAGCCTAAACCAGGGGCCTACAACCTTTTTTCCCATTAAGAGCTACTTTGACAAAATCAATGTGCCTGAGAGCTAGCCTACTCTACTATTTTGCACTGGTATTAGGCTAGTAACACGTGTAGTTTTCTGAAAATGGAATGAAATGAGAATTGCGAAGCGGCGTTCGTCTGGCTATGCACGGGGCTCTGTGATGGTAAAATACATCTTTGCATGTTTTAATGAGCCTTTCGACCCCAACAATTGACCCATGGCTAAACCACGCCCCCAGACGCGATGAGCCAATCACAGTGCCCATAGCTACCCAATACACTTGGACATTCTCTGTTTACATCTCCATTGAAATGCATTGCAGTTAGCCAGTTTTTGTTCAGTTTTATATGTTTTTTTGCAATATTTTAAGTGTAAAATGGTCAAACGATGTGCATGGGGTACACTCGGTATCCTGAAAGGCTGGGCGACAGAGTGTATTTTTTGCCTTTTCCTAAACCGCATTTAAAGTGCCTCATCTGGATTAGATTATGTGGCAGACCACATCATCAATTGAACGTGGACAAAATTAACACGGATGTCTACATCTGTTCTAAGGTAAGTCAACATCGTATTTGAGCCAACATATTGTCACTTTCCTGTAAAGAAATAGAAAGTTATTTTAACGTCTCTAACATTAGCAAAAGTTAGCTAACGTTAACCAACAATACCTAACTTTATATCCTAGCTGCGTTGCTCATCATGTATCATAACTTTGATTGCTGGGAGTTCATTGGTCTGTTATGTTCTAGTTTTTGTACTCTGGTTGTCCAAAGGGTGAAGTTAAACTAACGTTAACCTTTGGAGCTTTGCTTCATCAATTTATCAGTAAATAACCATGGTAACAAACGCTGGAAAAGTTGTGCTGAATGATTCATTGTAACGTTGAATAGGCTACTGTAGCCCCAAACTCATGGAGAGGCACTCTTGGTAAAGATGATAAAAAAGGCTTGTCCTGGAAACGTATGCAACTTACCTGTACATTTTAAATTTGATCACGAACCATTAATTGCATATTGAAGCACATTTTAGACAACTTCAAAAATGAACTGGGGAACTTTGATATATTTTTTTAGCCAACATGTAACCTTTTCACTCCCTCTTCAACACAAGTAAATATCCAAACTATTTAGATACAGTGTTAAAAGAGAAGATGTCACGGTGTCCAAAAGGTAATTGATTTGTGCTGATTTAGTGTGAGGAATAACTCCTAATAAAATGCTACATTTTTTTTGTGTAAGCATTTTGTCAATGGAGGGCCCAGCACTGAGTTTCCACATCCTCAACAAGCTACAAGAACTGGATCTACTGCGGGACAGAGGTGTCGACCATCTCCAAAAAAGAGGTACCTCAAACACGTGTTGCACACATAAATGAACACAAATAAGTTCAAGTCACACTTGATCATTGATGATCGCAAAATCTGAAAAAGAAACAACCTACATTCTACCCTTCGCGGTTTTGTTTATTATTTGTGGGCATGATGCGTTAGGGTACCATAGTAACCCACGTGGATATGGCAGGTGATTAGCGGACATGGAGATCCGATATGACAAGCAATGTGAACGCGGTCGATAGAGAGATCTGATGTTGATCAGATATGCAAAAAATCAGATTTGGAGCGCAGTCTGAACATAGCTTAAGAGATCGTATACAGGTCACATAGGTGTGAAAACTTCAGGTCACTTCAGGCTGCTGTGTGAACGTAGCCATTGATATGCCCCTGGAAGCTACAACTAGCAGGCGGTCTTCTCCGGTCTGCAAGAACATATCAACATTCTGCTCCCTGGCAAAAGTTCAAACTTTTTATGATGTTGCAATATACTTGCGGTCCTTATCACACCGGCATTCTCCTTTAAGTAAAATACCAACAGTACGAGTCCACATGTCAGACAAAAATATTTTCGAGTTACTTGAGCAGATTTTATACTGTAATGGAATGAGATCTCTGTAAGACATTTAAGGCTACTGAATTTGTTTCTACAACGGCAGATGTGGAGAGCTAATAACAAGTTATCTCAGAATGACTGCTCACTGGATTGATGAGAACTGTTAACTCGAGAAGGCTTTCAAATATATAAAATGCTAGACTATCTTGTTTGTGCATGTAGGCCTATTTCTGCATAAGGAATTTGGAGGAGTGAAAAAAGTGAAGTATTGAGTTACTTTGTTAATTTAGTAACAAGTAAAGTAATCCAATTACAATTCAAAGCATTAACTAAAGTAAAATAATCAGTTACTTTTTAAAAGTAACTTCTCCAACACTGTTTATTGTTATACATTTCATAGGGTTCAATAGCTTAAGGTATAGTATAAAAAGGTATAATCCGGAGTGAATCAACACGTAGCCCTGCTGTTTAATACTGGTAAGCGCTACTGAAAGCCACTTCAACGATCGAATTTCGTGCATCATAAACTGAGTTTGCGAAACGGCAGGTAACACTAACTGAATGAGGCATGTGAAAAACGAAACCTAATCGATTTGCTTTCGTTTTGAAATGCCCCATTCTGTTACCGTTAGCTGCCATTTCGCTATCTCAGTCTAGCCTGGCGAATGCCAAACTAAAATCACAAGTGATATTTAGTCTGGGGACCTACCTATTGCATTTCTCATAGCGGAAGCATCGTTTACAATTGTCCATAGCCGTTTATTGGGCGCTACGAATGTCTATCATAGCGTCTGTACATACCTCGGAGCGAATACCAGAGCCACCACGTGACGTAAAATGCAATCGAGGGCCGTACAAATCCCTTTTGTTCTGCGATTGGATACCGAAAGTAAGCGAGAAAAACGGCCATGGTCACCATGCTCCTCTGCAGAGTGAAATGAAATAAGCGAGCAAAGGAGCATGGGAATTCCCAGGCTAATCTCAGTCTGCATTGCATGAAATCGAGTGATTGAGGTGGCTATCAGTAGCGCTTGGCACTATAAAACATTAGGGCTACGTGCATTCATAACCAGGAAAGGAAAGAGAGGCAGCAAGTGTAGCCACTTGTCTAATGCTTTGTCCTACTCCTATTTGGATGTAAACATGGGGGGCCCAGCTCCATTTGCCTTTGCACCTCACTGGGTATTAGGCATAGACGTAGGTAGTGTTCAGAGAGCTGTATAGACAGCCACAAAAACCCTTTATGAGATTGATTTCTTCATGTTTTTCAGCACTCGACAACTGAAAATAACTCTGATTGTCTCAGGAAGTTGCGTTATTAGATGGATCACCTCAAAATCAAATGTCAACAGCTTTACCAGGCAGGTGAACATCTTAATGTAGATGAATGCATGGTAAAATCCAAAGGTAGATCAGGATTTAAGCAATGTATGAAGGGCAAACTAACTCCGTGAGGATTCAAATATAATTTATGACATTAGAATGCATCTTGAGTGTCCTAGGGGATGAATAAAGTACTATCTTATTGTTAAAGGTACAGTAATTGTGGTTTGTAAACACTTATCAAAACACAAATAATCACGGCATCATTTGGTACCTTTCTCTCAGGTTAGTGTATAAAATAATAATAATATCTAAAAACAAAGTTTTGCAACAGGTTTCCACTGGGGACTCTGGAAAGATTGCCTCATCTATGTGTGAGTGGGGAATACAAATGTTGCCACTCTGCAGCCTTGATGATTTGGGCTATGAGTGAGTGACAAGTCCCTCTACTTGTTTAAGATGGATGGCGCTTACTTACCACTTAAAGAAGGATCACCACTACAAGCACCAGGCACAAGGGCAGCTCTATATTACAGAGAGGGTGGCATGCTATTTCAGTTTGGACGCCAAAGCAGAGCATGATCATTTCAATCCTGTGTGATGAGTCCTGGCGGCCTAATGTTGACTTTGGAGGCCTTCTACAGAATGAGCTTCCACAGATTATATAGATTTGTAAATAGTGTATGTTGAACTTTTTTATTCAATTGTGTATTGTTCATCCTTGAAGAATTTTTATTGTTCAATTCACTTTTTGGGAGGATCAGCGTTCTTGTCGTGCCTCTTGTCAGTAGCCTATCTGGAAACAGTGAAGCCAATGATTCAGAATTATCAAAACAAATTAAGATTGTGCACAATATGCTCATTTTTTCTTCGATTTGAGCGTGAATAGTCCTAAGCAGGTATGCCACCATCCAAAAGTATTGTTTAGTTAATAATGTTCTGTGTTGTCATGATGTGTTATTTGTGTTAGCCCCACATGTCTGTACCTCAGGCTAGATAACAAGTCAGTCTGATGTGTCCATTCAACTCATCGTCCTCAGGCATGTCTTTTTACCTTTACTGAATCTTTTCTGTCTTCAACTGTTTGAATACTTATGATGTGTGGGCTTTTTGTTTTGCTGGTAGCACCCTTGTCTAATTTAGTTTGACTTGGTTTTTGTTATTATTATTTTATTACTTTGTCTAGTTATACGTGGCTATTTGTGTTGCGGGTGATCTGTCTGCAGCTGGCAACTGCTTCATAGCACCTGTTTCTGTTCTATTCTGGTCATTGTCTGGATCCATGTTTTAGTCGTTACTTTAAAGGTGCCCCGCCACACAAAACCGTTTTTACCTGTTGCTTTTGGTATAGAATAGGTCTATATGACCTCGAGTTACACCGTGCATGTGAAAATGTAATACTGTCTTCGCTATCGGCAATAGCCCATTAAAAGAAATAGCGGAGAAATTAGGTCAATTTGAATCCATGGTCTGTGCTACGTAGTATAGACAACGTTACAGCCATTGGCTGACTGAGGAGAATTATCGCCCAATCCATGCTCTCCTGTATTTGACTAAAGCCCGCCCCTTGAAATACTCGCGAAAAGAAGGAATATCCATGAAATGGTAACAGGCAACTATTTTTAGTTTTAACTGAATATCAAGATGTTAGTGAGTTTAGCTTTGGCTATGAGTTAAGCAAACTGTTAACTCATCTACCTGCTAGTCCATCATATATACAGTGTCCTGTATATTTTGAGAAGAACTTGTCAACTTGGTGAATTCAACAGTCTTGGTAAGTGTAACGTTAATCTGACTGGATAGGCAAACAGTCGGCTACTCTTGCAATAAGTATCTGATTATGTTGGCTACTGTGACATCCTGACTATGTAGTAAGCTTACCTTTGCAAAGTGGCCGTTTACAATCTGCAAGCTAGGTTGGTGCAGATATCCTCTTTCTCGGTTTCATGATAATATTCCAAGGTTTTTTTTTTTCATACCTCGCAATTCGCAATTAAAACTAATGTAAATATTCAGCCCATGTGCTTTACAACGTCGAGCTTCAGCAGCGAATCAGAGCGCAGCCCATTATCACAGTGGAAAAAAAACGGAAGAACCGCATGAAATTTTCGAAGGCTATTCCTACACTCTGCAAACGATCTAATTACGGTCTCCTTGGGCCGTTCTCAGTCCAAGTGAAGTCGCATACCCTATTTGTAGACCTCAAAGAACAATTTAAATACCCTGTAGTGGTGTGGCATGGCACCTTTAATTTGGCAGGCAGAAGGTTTCTCCCCAGGATGGCTAGTCACTGAGTGTTAGTGTGGTGTAACGGCACGTTTTGGTGTGTAACTCAAAATGGTTTCTGTGGATTACTATTTATTGTGGCAAACTGTTCACACTTAGAACTACTAAAGCTGTAAAATTGCTGGAAGCCATTCACTTCCAATGGCCAAGAGCGACAAAAGCTACCAGCTGTAAAAGTTGGGCAATTTGAGTGTCTTTGGAAAAAAAAAGGTCAACTTTATGCAAATTAGCTATGTCACGTTTCAGCTGTAAAATCTAAACGCTGTGCTGTTAATGGAACGAAAACAGGCACGTCATGAGCGATTTGGGCGAATACAGACAATTTAGCAGCTGCTTTTTTGAGCTACAAAAGCGATTTTGTAGCTTTAGTAGCTGTTGGTGTGAACATACAGTAAGTCACGGTTTGCTGTGCATGGGTGTAAGCTGTGTATATACTTTCTGTTCTGTGTATATACTTTCTGCCCTCTAGGTAAGCCCTTGCCTTGCTCCCAATTTTCATGCGACATTCAATCTTGAAAAGCATCATTTTGTACTTTTTGTAACAATATTCTAACTGCTGGCAATATTCCGACTTTTCGGTCAACATGCAGTGTATTGGCATTTCCACCTGGGGCGTATTTCACAAAACCAGAGTAAGTAGATCCAAGATAAGTGACGAAGACGGGGCTTGACCAAGCCTCTTCTTGGTAAACAAGCTCAAATCGTTTCATGAACGTCAATCATGGATGAGTTGAGTCGTCTAGGTCAAGCCGGGTCTAAGTAATTCTGCATGCACGCGCGTGCTTGTTTTTCAACAAACTCACTTGCGGTGTGAATTTGAAACACTCATGTAATATAATACTTTGCGTGAAGAAAAGAATTGTAGTTGCCTGACGCTTACAAAAAAGCTACACTATTTATATTAAAGATGGGAAATTCAGTAACATCTGCTAACTTAAGAGAGAAGGCGTGGCAGGCAGCTCACTGCACAAATACGTATGCTCCCACCTGTGATTGCGTCCTCATCTTGCAACGCGACATAGTTTGTTTCTTTTAAAAGCACGCAACTGAAACAGTAAAACTTTACATCGACTTTCTCAACGAATCTGTGGCAGATATTTTTGCCAATATGTCCCACATTTCTACTTTGGCAGCTTTCTTCTTATCATATGAATATTAACAATAAGGAAGCAATGGTTAACATGATAAATAATTATTGTAAAATAAAATACTTGTAAAACGAACTGCCATTTTGCAAAATGGTGATTTTCTGACAGCTTTTCAAGTTAATACAATGGTGAAAACTTTACAGACATATATAGTTCTTCTAACATGCGAGGGTCTGTTTGGAGTGACAACTGACTGAACCAATGAGATACCAGAATTATCATTAGAATAAACTAAGCCTGGCACTTAGCCTGGTCAGGAGCAGGCTAGCTTCCAAGTACAAATTCCCATGGTAACTTATATGTGATCTCTTCTGTGAAACCAAGTCAAGGCTATGTTCATCCAGGATAACCCAGTAAGCCTGCCTAAATCCCCTATCTTGGTTTTGTGAAATACCCCCTAGCGCTAGTTCACCATCTTTAAGGCATAAAAGCATTTGGGACTTGTTTGATACAATACCTAGAAGTGCCTGCTGCTGTTGATGAGGTATGGTTGAAGATTGCGCACATCCCAACTAGGTGCAAGGCAAGGCTGATTGACTGTGAATTGAAGAGCCTGCACACTAAAATCCTTTTATGTTGTCTTTACTTTCCCATGGCAGGATAACGTTTCGACAGTTAAAGGGGTGGTAGAATTCAAAACCGCATTTACCTAGTCATTGTTGAATATAGGCGCTCTTGACGCGTCTCTGGCATGTCACCGTAACCTCAGCTGTATCATCGCCCTCCCCTGTATGCAAATTTTCGAACTAGTTTTTGCTGTGGCAAAACGGGCCAATCTGAACAAGGCTGCGATAATACGTAACAGGAGCTCTGACCCTCTTGGATCCACCCACTGACCACCAACTAAATTTGCATAACCCAACCCCTTTCTGGGGGTAGGCATATAAATATAATGCCAGAAGCGATAGCCAGCTAGCTTGAGAAAACGGCTAACGACTACGTTTGATAAGAGAAATATAGCTATAAGGATGTCTGAGCACGCATGCAACGTTCTAGGATGTAATGGCAATGTGAGGACTTTGCACAGGTTTCCACAAGAAGCGAGTTGTCGGTGACAGTGGTTGATTTTCATCTATAAAAACAGTTCAATCCGAGGTTGGCTATTTACTCATTTCACTCCGAACTCCATTTCAAACCATGGACAGTATCATCAAGCCGGCTTTACACAACGACACTCAACAGATGAGCTGTACCGACACTTTACCAACACAACCATCAACCGTAAGTAAATTAGTCTTCCTCTTATCTACTTATCTAAGCGAGTAGTTCGTGTCGTTAGCATGTTAGCTGTGCTTGTATATGCTAAGGTTAGCTACCTGTATATGGCATGGTTTTAGAGAATTTTTGTGTGTGAATACCTAGCACAACGAATTGGTAGTTTACTGACATTTACCCTTCTGTGAACTGTTGATCATCTAAATGGGCACATATGTTTGCATAAACCTTATAACGTTGCAGAATGAGAACTTGCTCTGGCCCGGACAGAATGTATCATTTGCTAACATCTACACGATTGGTATCGCGCTATTGTGGTGCTTGCTATTGAATTGGTGTGTGTGTGTTTTTATATACGTTTAGGAGTGCATCACAGCTACTGCCAGGCTCAGTGGAAGCTTCCTGTCAAACAGACGCCCCTAAATGTGTGTCTACGCAGCTCTCCTCAAGAACACTGGCATCTCACCCTCGGAGTAAAGGTAAACTTGATCTTTGGCATTATACAGTAGGTTTGAACTCTGTCCCAAGTAGCCTTGCCGTGACTCCTAGCTTATGAAGTTACAAAAAATTTTGTATTAGCTTGCAGGCTTGCTGCATAGCTGTAAATATTTTTTTTGTTTTGGAAATGTGTGTGAAATGTAGGCTACTATGAGCCTAAACGTGTGACTGATGGTAAGATGGCTTCTCTTGGAAGATATTGCTTGACACAGGGTATTCAACACAGTCACACAGTCAACACTTTCAAAGAATATTATAATTATCTTTTAGGCATACAGGCAACAGTGACAAACCAGAGTGTAGATTTTGGCACCACAGTCTCTCTGCCTTTTTACATCTACACCAGTGAAATCTCGCACACTATGATGTGTGGCACATGGCAAAAGGTGTTCTAGTTTTTGCATGTAAAGATCTGGAATATGTTTTACCATGTTTGTTACCTCCAATAACTATTGTCTTTTGCCATTATCTAGGGTTGACTAAGAAGCTGGATCGATTTTTGTAAAGAGACTGAAGTGGAATAGAAGCATAGTCAACCTTTACTGGTGTGCTGTTGGTTGTTCTTCTGGGGCTGAGAAGTTTGGGTATCAGAAGACCCCAACAAGTGGTTGAAACCAGGTCAGTATCCTAAACCACAATATTTACTGGATAAGCATGGGTGTGAGTTGTACATATTGACTGTACTACATATATGTAATAACAAATCCTCTTCTAATTCACTCCTCTTAGGGAATCCTGCAATGAACTGATTGGAGCCTATCAGGGGTCTTTACAACCAAGAAGCTTGCAGCGGACTCCTATCAGATGTGGAAAAACTAACTCCCTCATTACCGGACGTCTGCCCTGTAGCAGTGTTAGTTTGCGCTTTGCTCCTGAAAACATCGTTTTTCCCCTTCATTGAATGCTTTGCTGGTATGTACATACCCTGACTACTTCCTGAACATGTTACTTTCCTCTGAAGAGATTTTTGTAACACTAATAGCATGACTAAGTTTGACCCAAAAATGTGCTTGTCATTTGCAGCATTATCACTGTGTGCCCATTGTTTGAAAGTCTTTCTCTTATCTCTGTGTTCCCAAAGGCCAAGAGGGGAGGACACACCGTGAAACAAGTGAAGACCGAGCCAACAATTTGTAAGTGTAATAGATTGTGGAACAATTGTTCACTTTTATTTTTTATAAAAGTGCAAAGAAAAAACATAAGCAAATATGTAATAATGTTCTGTTTTTGCACTCCACAGGCTACGTCTTCATTCATCTGGTCTTCAATCAAGTTCTCCTTGATCCCCAGCCTTTTGTTGATTTGTTGATGTGTTGAAGCTGTACCTCAGCCCAGTATGGAAGACCTGACTTGGATGAAGTTGTAGCTGCACACGTGTCCGCTCTCATCTAGGGGAAGGTCTGAAGCCGGTGTACTGCCCTGAAGCTTCAGGAAACTCCCTCCGTATGCGTAGCACGACACAGGAGGGCATCACCACTTCTGCCGAGAGTCCTAGCACCAATTCACGAACCATCTGTAGGCCAAGTGTCTGTAGATTGTCTGTAGAAATGACACGTTGCAACATGGGGGTGGGGATGGATTAGCAGGATTCGTTTTTCATTTCTGTTGATGAAATGATTTTTTTTTCTGAGCACAATTGTGTGTGTGTATATTTGTACAAATAAAGTTTATTTGCTCTGAGACATTGTGTACAATTTCTATTGCCATTCTATCTTACTAATAACAAACTTGTCTAAAATATCATGTACATAACTTTCCATTCCTCCAATTGTGTCATGGGGCTACGGTCCACTTTGCAGATATCTCATTGCATTTTGTAAGCCACACCAAGCCACACCATAGGTACTTAGCAAAGTAAGTTGGTAAACTGGTAAGGAAATAATTCCTACTCCTGCATAGAGTAATCTGCTCTGAGTTTGTGTTACACCGTGGTAACTACTTAGGACAGAGCGATAGCACTGTAAACAATGATATTGCTAACTTGTGATGGCTATAGTCTTGGAAACCAACATACCGCTCGCATAATTGGTTATACAAAAATACTTGTATGATATGTGTCGGCAGCTGTAAATTGGCATGTTGGCAGCTGTAAATTGGCCTATGTGTGCATAACAAATATAAAGAATAGTTGCTAGGGAGCATAAGCTATGCTGGTTTCCAGATGGGGAAAGCTATGCTAGCGTTATTAGGCTACTAACTGAACTAGAAAATCTTCGTGACACTTACCACTCAAACCTCAATCTCGCTGGCGACCTAGGTTCCTCTTCAACATCTGAAGTTTCTGTCGATTCAGGTTCAAACATGTAAGGTTGTGCGAATCGTCTCAGATCCTTTGTTGTGGATATCGGAAGTTTTATCGCTGCTGTTTCACGGAGTTTTCAGCTGTGTCCAGCTCTCAGCGTCATGGGGGGAGCTGGCCAATCAGCGAGCAGCTATTTGCATATTCATGGAATTCGCCGAGTGGGCGGGGAAAACAAGTCATTTCAGTGCAGCCCTAATGCATAGGGTTCTTGTAATTCACTTTGCATGGCTCCTAGGTCATTTTCAGCCCCCGAAAAAATTATGTGGTATAAAATGGGTCAAGGAACAGTTTCCAATAGTCAGAAAAACGTGTTCTAGGCCCCCCTTTAAGTCTTCATCACGTTATCCTGCCATGGGAAAATAAAGACAACATAAAAGGATTTTTAGTGTGCAGGCTCTTCAATTCGCCTTTCCTATAGCCTGGTTGAACATTAATATAGGCTTGATCTTGCTTGTGGATAAACTAATGTCTGTTTTAAATGCCTGTCTGTATACTCTGTCTTACACTGTTTGCTGTGATAGTTCACCAGGGAGGAAAATTATTATTGTTGCTTCTTGTATATATTTTTTTTCTTTTTGGTACAGTATTTAACCATTACTGTCTGTTTGTATCACTTGTTTTTCGGTGTTTTGAAAATTTAAGGCTGTTTGATATACCTTTCCCCCTATTCCCCCCTATTGGTCAGCCAAATCATGTCCTGGTCACATGACTTGTTGTGATCTGCTTTTAAACCACACCTGTGATTGTATCTCACCTTTACACCTCGAAAAAGACGTTGAGTCGAAACGCGTCGGTGCGTGTGGCACGAATAAAATGGACTAAATAGCAGTGTTGCCTCAGGACTTTACTCTTTTTTCCGATGAATTATTTTGTATTTGTTCCACAGTGTGATGAAGATCATACAATCATACTGTTTTTGATGCAGTATGATTGTATGATAGCATGGATTAAAGGAATATTCCATCTCTTTATGAAAATTGTTTTTTCACCCTCTTACCTGGAGTAACATATGTGGGTAAAAGCATTTTGGTCTCAGTGCATGTGCTTTCCAATTCTGGCAATCCCAATTTTACCTTTAGCTTAGCATAGGCGCTGGAAAGTAAAGTTGCCAAAGAGTTGCTATCTGGCAACATTTCATTTGAGAGCCTATGCTAAGCTAAAGCTAAAAAAATGGGGAAAATTGAGGTTGCTACACAAGGAAAACACAAGCACTGAGACCAAAATGCTTTTACCCACATATGTAACTTCAGGTAAGGGGGTGAATAACCAATTTTCATAAAGAGGTGGAATATTCCTTTAAAGCGACATCCCACCATTTTGGCAAATACCCTTATATTGCACCTCTCAAGTCAGACAACTGAGTTTTACATTTCATCAGTTCACCTAGCTGTTCTCTGAATATGATGGTAGGACTTTTAGCTTAGCATAGACCATTAAATCAATTTGATGATAATGATAGCCTTGTGAAAGTAACTTTGAATTCCCTTGTAATATTAGGAATATATATTTCCCTTTATAATATCATGCGTAATATTGTTGCCTCACTTTTTTTATGCAATTCTACTTCATTCTATCATACTATCATTTTTTACAGTGTACAGTTTTGTTGTAACTGAGTACATTAAGTCAATATGTTTATTTGAATTTTTCAAAGGAAAGATGTTCCAAAGGCTGGGAAATCAAACAGGACAAAAGAGAAACATGTTGTTTTATTTGACTGGATAGCCAAGCCAGAAAAGGCAGGCAGCTGACACTCAGCAAACAGAATGACTGAGAGGACAGAATGAAGAGCAGGAGACAGGACAGACGGAGGAACAGGAACCAGAACAGGGTAGATGTGGTCCAAAGAGCCGTGCATTGAGTGGGGCATCATCTTATCAATTCGTTCCAAAACAGCTACATGGCCATTCATTACAAGAGGGAGCCTCAATAATCACTACTGGTGCGCTGTGTGTCGTGTGGAGAACAAGTGTTGCGACGCGGGTGTGGCAGATGTGGTGCGCCACATAAATAGTAAAAGCCACCAGGACAAACAAACAGCTCTCCAGTCCACATCCTCAATGGCGCAATTTACAGTATCTGCTCCCTCTATTGGGGGATGTCTGACCAAGAGTTTTAGGTATGATATGTGTCATGGAAACTCTTGATCCAGACAGGCCCATGTCAGGTTGATCATGGTGGTGTCATGAGTGGTACTTTTTTGGTTTGTTTTTTCTTTTGTTTTCTCTGCATTATGTTTTTTATACTTGTTTTCTTAGTTGTATGTCTTAAAAGCTCAATAGACCTATGCTTCTTTTCTAACTCACAAGGAGGGTTAAGGTCAAAATGACTGTCTTTGTTGGAGTACAATGTCCCACTGGCATTTTCAGATCACCTGGGGCCAGCAATGAGAGAGTGCTTCAAAGACTCAAAAACTACCCAAGAATACAGGTGTGCTTGGACAAAGGCTACCTGTGTTGTCAATGAAGCAGTGGCCCCATATTTTAAAGATCAGTTGGTGACAAAAATGATGGAAGTACCCTACACCTTGATCACAGATGGTTCTAATGACACAGGTATTTCCCAAACAATTGGATACAATTTGTCTTGTTGCCCTATTTACTGTAGTTGTTAAGGATCTATGAAAATGCTGTCATGCTTTCATTACAGGTGTAGAGAAGATGAAACCTTTAAAGGCCACCGCACACCGGTTCCGATACAGTGCTGAGCACTCCTCTTCCAACATTCTATTCCATTGTTTTCAATGTAACTCCACTCCACACCAGCGCCGAACCCTTCCGACATCGATTAAGAAATACCACCCATTGACGTCCAATGTTAATTTCACAGCCCACTGTGCTAGGTGAAATTGTCGGATTCGAAAGTGCTCTGCAAAGCTGGCGGAGCCGGTGTGCGGACGGCTTAACAGTTCACATTTTCATGGACAATAAAGTTGTCTATCGACTTTTAAATATGTACAGTGGCACTGTACATATTTACCACAACATTCAGCCTCTTTCGGCAGTGGGAGCAATCTTCTATATTTTTTGTTGAATGACAAGGTACAATGGAAGAGGTTTTTCCCTATTATTATTACCTCCGCCAAGGAGGTTATGTTTTCGGTCACATTGGTTTGTCTGTCTGTCTGTTTGTTTGTTTGTCAGCAGGATAACTTGAAAAGTACTGCACGGCTTTAGATGAAATTTTCGAACAATGTGTGTATTGGGACAAGCGAGCTGATTCGGTTTTGGTGGCGATTGGTGATCAAGAACATGATCTGGAATTTATATTTTGTCTATGACCACATTGCCTTGGTGGAGGTCTGCACTCTCTGAGTGCTTTTCTAGTTGGGTTTTGTTGCTGTACTGTGAGCTTACAAAATACAAGAAAATGACGGACAGGACAAACTCCTACACATGCACAATGTCACTATACGCGAGGCACAGACTATGTTCCTTAATCACATAAGAAAGAAATATTATTAAGGAACATGAGCTAAGGTCACTGCAGAGCCTCCTCCAAGACTACAATTCTATAATCGAGACATCCTGCAAAGACATGCCGCAGGGAATTTGGGAGTAAGATTGGTTTCCATTCACGCTCATGGAGGAACCAGATTGACCTAGTCTATGACACGTCAGAAGGTGGGTCATATTTTGAAGCAGCACTAGAGTCCATCAGCATCAGTAATGAGCAACTGGTGCTCAATGTGGCTGAGCGGATTAGGGATAATATTAAATCTAAACAACTCATCCAATGTTCACCAAGGGTTGAAGAACTGGAGGAGGAAGAGCTCTCACCTCTCCTAGTGCAGCTGCTATCTGCTTTACGGGGGAAGAGGTAGGTATATCTGTCAGTCTCCATGCACACATTCCCTCACCTCTCTCATCACACAGTATGCAATAAAACGACCCACCACTACGGCCATCAATGCCACCATCACCCTTCATGGTTTGACTCGCAGCAAGGAGCTTGTTGACTCCTACTACAAGTTGGGCATGGGGATCAGCAACCATGCCGTGCTTCTTTTAAGTGATATCTGGACCTTGCATGATATTGAGCAGTGTTCTGTGTGTCCTGATGACAATGCTGAGGGAGAACAAAGTATCATTGACAATGATGACTTTCAAAATGAAACCTTGACACTGGACACTGCTGTAACTGGATGCGCACCAAAGATGCAAAAACTGTTTCACAGGCTCTGACTGAGAAGGCATCGGAGATGCAGGCAGTTAAACCATAGACCAAGACGATCAAGCGTGGGGAACCTCCCATCTGCCCCAAGCCCAGTACCTTCTCATCAAGTACTGCAGCCGGTTGCACCAGCAGAATGTAAGGTTGTTCATTAGTCAGAGTGTACAGTCTGTCTTTACCTAACGTTTGCCATAGCTAGTTTCAAACTAACGGCGTTCTCAATTTCAGTTGCACCATCACAACTTTATTAATAGACCGTAACTTATTCCTTAACTATTGTCGCATTCAATAGTTGGCTGGCTCTGGACAGATGATATGATAGACATTCGTAGCGCCCAATAAACGGCTCTGGACAATCGTAAATGATGCTTCCGCAACGAGAAATACAATAGGTAGGTCTCCAGACTAAATATCACTTGTGATTTTTAGTTTGGCATTCGCCAGGCTACATCATTGCATGGGTGGAAAGCAATTTCCAGATAGCCTAGCCCTAGCTGTCAAGTCGTCTTGTTTACAATGTCACATGATCGAAATAAAACATCACGTTGACTTTGTAGATAGCCAATGAAATTCAAGGATTGATTGATTGCAAATCATAGGTGTCAATGTTACAAAAAGAGGCTGAGCTGAAGGCCTAAATTGTTATGTTTGGTAGGAGTGACTGCAGTATCAGATTTCTTGTATCGCAGACATAGTAAAAAATATGTAGTAGGGCTAATAATGTGAAAGAAAGTATAACAATTTTCAGCTCTCTTACTTCACCAGTGACAATCAAGGCTTTGATCTGAAATTACTCCCCATTTATACCAAGCTTATGCCGCATTTGGGCTCTACGTCAATCACATAGAGCCCAAATGTGTAACATTTTTACTGATCAGTATCAAAATCTGCTTTACCTGTTGACAAGCTTGTGCTTTCTCCTAAATAGTAGCCACCACTATTAATTCTGTGTGTCTGTCTGCATTGGCTTGAAATTTCGCATTTGCATGCACATTAACTTGGGTAGAATCTCAATGTATTGAATACAGAAGCTGAAAATTGTCATATCTCGTGTTTTAGTTATAGATTGACAATAGACCGAAATCTGCATGCAGGCTTCTGTAGCTGTAATACGTCGTTGCGTTGCGTTGCAATTAATTTTTCTCAAAGACTACACATTGGGGCTTTAAAGTAGTAGTTAGTTGCTGCACTTTAACTTTTGTTACTCAACACTTATAGGGCATTATGAATGCTTGATAGCTTACTCTGGTGTAGCTAACGTGGTGTTATATATTTCAGGCCTGACCATGTCTGACCGCAGACCAAGAAAAAAGAATTTCACCCATGATGAGATCATCATTTTGATTACAAAATATGAGAACAAATCAGCCCTGGAATCAAGAAGAAAACAGCAGACGTGGGAGGAGATAACAGAGGCCATTAATGCAAAAGGAGATGCGCTACAAGAAGTCAAAGACGTGAGGAAGAAGTGGAGCGATTTAAAAATGCAGGCAGTGGAGGACTTTCCAAAGTTTGTTTTCCGACTGGGAGTGGGCCAAAAGATGACATAGGACCATACTCCTCCCTGGTCCTGGACATTCTTGGAGATGATTCTCCCTGTCTAATTGGCGTACAAGGAGGTGGAGTGGAGAGCGGCGTGCCAGTGCCAGAAGAGGAAACAGTAACCCCAACCATGGAAGACTGCCCACCTGAACCAACACTGCACCAAGGTATTACACTGTACACGTCTCTCCAGAGAGAAACACCAGTACCTGAGCCTGCAACAGCCAACAACCAACTTCTGCCTCCCTCTAAGTGCCTAAAGCAACCAAGGCAGGGGAGGAAGACATTGACAGCCTAAGAGAGGAACTGTTAAGAGTGGAAATACAGAAGGTCAGGGAAGAGATTTTAAAGCAATATACCGGAGTAAGTTTAAGAATAGTCCTGCTGCACGAGCCTTCTAACAGCTATATATTTCACATGAAATTAAAGATTTTCGAACAGCACAGACCTAACGCGAACGAGAAAAACTTTACATTGAGTCAATGTAACCTCAGATCTTACTTTTGGTTTCCAACAGTCAGGTCCCATTGATTCAGTGTAAAGTGCCTATTTGCTTCTGCGTTCGGTCTGTGCTGTACCAAATAATTTTGTTCCACTCACTAACTATCGCATTTAGCAAGCTCTTTCAACAGGGCTATGCTTGAATTCACTCCGGTACTCTCCTTTAAAGATAAGAGCAGAAAAAGAAAAAATAGATGTTGAGAAATACAAGTTCAATTTAGAAATTCTCAAGTTGCAGGAGGAGTTAAAAGCACATGGTTACACAACTCTCACTGAGCTGTAGACCTGATCTGTCTTTTTTTTTACATTTAAACATTTTAAAACATTTTAATGTATTTATCTATTCAAGACTTCTTACATTGCTGTATTCAAATAAATTACCTTAGTTATTTTGTCTTTAGCCAAGGTACGCGCGAACACTAGCTGATTCAACAATGTTTTCCATGCCTAGGAGATACAGGTCATATATCATCATCAGCTACGTAACCCTCCAGTCAGACTAGCTACAAATCCAAGCGACTCAGGTCGCTGAGGAGAGCGTGACTCAGGGCTGTCATTTGGTGGTAGCATGTTGCTAACTTACATACTAGGTAGAAAATCGTACATCAACACACAGGTATTTTTTGTGTATAAAACCAATATTTTCCAATGTCGTTAGAAACACTGATACCTCGATTTCAAAAATATGAAGTCATGAATCTCTAACTTTTTAGTTTGTGGCCAAGTTTGAGATCGTTGTCGTTAGCGCCGCCATATTGTAAGCGGGAGAAAGTTTCGTTCAGAGTACCTCGGCTTCACTCGCATTGGCTGTCGCCGAGTCGCATCGCTCCTCATTTGCATATAATAGCCTTGAAGTCTATTTTGGGCCCGCCCACCGGCCGATTTATCGCTGGTCGCTTGCTCTCATTGACAATGAATAGAAACCGGTCGCGTAGCCCGAGTCGCTCGTCGCTAGTCTGACTGGGGGTAAACATGGGGGCTGCCATGACGATTGTCATTCAACATCCGGTCTAGCAACGCATTGACTTCGCGTTGTGATATTTGGTGTTTTAACGGTCTAATATAAGTGGTCTTACTATGAAGTTGTGCTCACTATATCCATCAATAAAGTTAGAACCGTTTCGTTCAGAGTACCTCGACTTAACTCGCATTGGCTGTCGCCGAGTCGCATCGCTCCTCATTTGCATATAATAGCCTTGAAGTCTATTCTGGGCCCGCCCACCGGGCAACTTATCGCTGGTCGCTTGCTCTCATTGACAATGAATAGAAACCGGTCACGTAGCTCAAGTCGCTAGTCTGACTGGGGGATTAGCAACTTTAGGTGCTTAGAGCAAGAGAGTTACCTCTATTCAGACTTGCCTATCGCCTTTTAAGAACTACTCACTAGGGCTGGGCGATATGGCTGAAAGCTCTATTACGATATAGGCTCAGTATATTGGTCGATATCGATAATTATTGATTTTTTAAAATGTCCTATTTAAAAGGGCTCAAAACACCTTAAATTAGATTTTTTTTAAGGTTTATATTTCATTTTTAATGAGTTTTTACATTAAATGGCAGCACTGTCACGTATAAACATTGGTAAAATATAGTGTTTGAGTATAATGTTGTTACAGAGTTGAATTCTGCTTTAAAGTAGCCTATTATTTTAGAGTTCTTTTAAACTCCTGAAGTAGCCCATTCTCTCCGATAAACTACTAGTAAAAAAATAATATTTTAAGAGGAGGAGTCTAATGTCTCTCCCACAATGAAATATAAGCTGAATAAATAGGCCTACCAAAACATAAAGGAAATGAATATTTTGACTAAAATATGTTATGTTATTCTTCTATTAAATAGGCCAATCAGAGAGGGGCTTTGTATGGTTTACATTGTAGCCTGTTGTGACTCCTGTTCTGAAGCAGACTCGTTAGCATAATGTGATTTCAAAATAAAAGTTTGTTTTGGTACACTGATATGCCTTTCACTTCACACAAGGCTACTTGATAAGATGGATTACTTCAGTGAGTTTTATTAAGGTAAGATTGCAAAATCATTCAGCTTTAATGTGTTTAGTAGGTTGCTGACCATACTAGCTAACGTCTTCCCCGAGATACGGGCAGCAACGGGGAATCCGCACACTCGACTTTATTGACAAATTACTCTTAATCGCCTTCACTTAAAAAAGCTTTTGAAAAAGTCATACCAACCTTGCCCTGTCTACATTTCATAGCCAACTCTTGACGGATCAACACGTCTGTTCAGACCCTGAACTTTGAATAAGTAATTCCATAATATGGTGCGAAACTTGGGGGAGGGGGGCGTGAATGCCGTTGCGCGTAACCTGGGTGTGAAACTGCGGATGTGACGTACAGGAAACCCGCGTTCCACCAATCGGTTTACACAACGGATGTTCTATGCCAGTCCACAAGATGGCATCAACCCTCTCTGGTGGCAATGTTGCACTGACATGTGTGGATTTAGCAATGCATTTGAACTTGACCCACCGAGTAAAACAATTGATGTGCGGAACACTGTTATCAACAACAAACACGTGTAAACACATGCACGTGTTATCACCAACGCACATCCGTGTGGGTGTGGCATATGATACAAAATGCATATTTGAAGTACTTCGGACAGTTGGGATATTGGCATGTCGCACTTCATTTGACGCTGAAAAGCGAGTGGATAGTAGGTGAAGACTTTGAAACGGGTGAGAATAAAAAATATTGGCTTTAAATCCATTTTAAATGCGAAAAAGCGTTCGGAAGTGTCCGGATCACGGGGGAAGACGTTAGTTTGAGCTTTGTCTGTTGTATTTTTACCTTGCTAGCGTTGTGCGTAGGGCTGTGCCAGTGTTCCATGTTGGATGGTTTTCATGTTGACTGGCGATGTTTGCCTAATTCCACTTAATATGCATAAGGTCCTGCCCATGGAAATTCAAATGGGCGGTCGTGGCAAACCCCTCATTTTCACGATACACATTTCAAGGGGAAAAAAACGCAATAAAGATCTTTCCAAAAGTTTGGCTTACTGTCTAACCTTCCTGTCCTCTAACATTATACAAAATAAGTCGTAATCTGCTATGTTAGCAAAAAAACACGACGATAGATAATATCGTTTTCAGCCGTGATCGAAACCATGATCACGGGAGCAAAGAGTAAACTTCAGAAAGAGTCCATGCGTATCCTGTTACGCCACCAGGCTCGTCCTAATGCCGCTGCTGCACAGATATTTGACTTAATTAGGGCCTATTGTCACAGGTTAATATTAGAGGTTAATAGGCTACACCCATGTCAACTGGTGCTATCACAAGTTAACATAAACAAGCACCGAGTTTGATACCAGTAAACAATCCTACCAGTCCAAATGGCATCAGCATTGTGGCCTACACACTCTACTCACCACAACCTGCGTTTACAAAACTTACTAACTAGAGAAAATGAATGAAATTACTATGCAACTCGAACCTTGGCCGCAAAAATGTTCTAAACATTTCTAAAAGATACTGACCTATCCCTTTACGCCACTCATGATGCTAGTACAATTGCCCCTAACAAATTTTGACACAGTCTATTTGGAGCTAAATGCATAAAGAAGCCAAGCTGAGAATGTAATTTCATAAGTCTGGTTTTATCGGAAACAGGATTTCGTAGGCTATGTTATTTCGTATGTTAACTGCATGCTGCAAAACTTGATGCGTTATATGAAACATGATACCTGTTTGATTGTCATTGCATCGATGCTAATGACCCATAGTTTCTGTCTACAAACGTCGCTGAGCTTGTGATTGTTAACATTGTATATGAGCGCTAACGTGGCATGGTACACCACATGGCCTAGGCTCTAATTACAAATGAGTTTAGTAACTTCATGTTCAGCTCAATGCTAATCACTAGCTGGCGTAGTAGGCCGTGTATAAGGCACACTGAATATCAGTTCAGTCTTGCTCTTGTGGGACACAAATTGCCGTTGACAATAACATAGAACCGAAAACGATATTATCTATCGTCGTGTGTTACACGAACATAACATGAGCAGATAAACCGACTGTAAATCCTAGTATCCAACTCCTGGTTAGAGGTTAGCTGCTAGGTTAGACAGTGAGACAAACCCTTGGCACGATCTTGACCCAGACGCTCTGCTACGACCTTTGACATGTGTACACACTGCCCAGCGAGAGATTCGCCTGGCGAAACCGCCCAGTTTGAATTTCCATGTGGCAGCCGACAGTTATGCATATTAAGTGGAATTAGGCAAACATCGCCAGTCAACATGAAAACCATCCAACATGGAACACCGGTTTGGATTTTTTCTTACCGCGGTCGGTAATCAACAAATTCCTGCGGTTTTGCGATATACCGCTATATTTATGCCTTGTAGGTCAGTCTGGACCGAACAAGTCATCATGTGTGAACTCCTTACCGACGCAATTTGTCTCAAGTTGTCGGGGAACATCTAGCATGTTAGATATTTTGAGAAGTCGTACGCGATTGACAAAGACCAGTAACCAATCACAGGCATGGTTCACCTTTTTTTGGGACCAGCCGGCCACATCAACAACAAAGAAAAATGTTGGCTGATTAAAAAAAAAAAAAAAGTAATCTCTAAATTAGCCTACAGTAGACAGTGGATTAGACACTACTACAATTTGTCAAATCTTTCCAAGACGTTTTTGTGTGAAGTGAACAAATGATCACCCTCACTTAATTTTTCATTAGGCTACTTTTAGTAGTTAACCAGGGCTACCAACTCTCACGCGACGAGCGTGAGACACACGATTAGCACTGTTTACACACGCTCTCACCCCACACCCGCCCCCTCACACGCATAATTTTTTAGGCTAGACCCCCAGTCAGACACGCAGCAAAAAAGGTAAAGCGCAGAAGAGCGCACAGGCGGTGACATACACCAGCCACTGTCGATCACATTGGACGCACTTACAGTAGTTGCTGTCTGTGCAACATGTCATTTAATAGGCTATATTTGATCACCATCTGGCAAAAGTTTTCAAACTTTCTCTGCTTCAATAGACCAATCCCAAAATAAAAGGTGAATGTGAAATCTCGATGTGAATGTAAAAATTGAGAGCGATACGCATCTGCTGCTTCTTGAGTGATACGTGACTCTATAGTCCATGTAAAATAGCCTGCCTATTCTTGGTTAAATTGCTGGAATTTCCATACTGATCTGGAATCAGAGATTCATTCCCGATCATGGCGAACCGAGAGGATCCTCGTCAGTCCGATCAAACACTACAGAAAGCGCATACCCGCTCATTTGCGCTAGACCAGAGGTGGAAAAAGTACAGAAAAATTGTAACTAAGTAAAAGTATCTTTACTTTGCTTAAATTCTACTCAAGTAAAAGTAAAAGTAGCCATCAAAAATTATACTCAAGTAAAAGTAAAAATTACTTCATTTTAAATTTACTGAAATTACAAGTTACTAGTTACTTTCAAGTATTGAATGTAAAAAAAAGATCAAAATCAGTGCTTTTAGGGTTGCTTGGTAGCCTGGAAGTTCCTTTGTGTGCTCCTTCGTGTGCTTATTTCATTTCACTCTGCAAAGCAGCATGGTGACCATGGCCGATATTCTCACCTGTTAGCGGTATCCAATCACAGAACAAAAAGGGATTTGCATGGCCCTCGATTGCATTTTACGTCACACAGTCGCTCTGGTATTGGCTCCGAGCTATGTACAGACGATATTCGTAGACGACATTCGTAGCGCCCAATAAACGGCTCTGGACAATCGTAAACGATGCTTCCGCTACGGGTAATGCAATAGGTAGGTCTCCAAACTAAATATCATTTGTGATTTTTAGTTTGACATTCACCAGGCTAGTTGCTTGGTTTATTTAGCAACCCAAAGAATTCATAAACCACCTGCTCAGCAACCAAAATCAAACTTGTTATTATAAATGAATGAATGTTGATGATTGAATGAATGATGATAGCGATAGTGATCAGCTCAGCCAGCTCACCTTGTTCTTCTTATGGGGTGATTTCTTAATTTTGACTTCACAAGAGTAGTAGAGTAAGATAGCCGATTTGCTTTGAGATTTTACATATTGATGGTATTCAAGGTTACCTTTACCCTGGTTAGAGCCAAATTGACCTGGACTGAACTGCGTTCCTTGGGGGAAATATGGGCAAGGATTTCATTTGCTTTTGGATTAAACTCTTCCACAGGTTGATTGGCTATTCTCAACATTTACCGGAAGCAGCAGCATCTAGACTACAGTAAATAGTTTGAACTGAACTGAATAGTTTGAATTTACTTTCAGTTCAAGCCAAATATTTTTTTCCCAAATTGATTTTTTTTTTACTCAGTAATCAGGGAGGTTTTAAAAAGTAGTGAAGTACAAAGTACAATACTTGTCTCAAAATGTACTCAAGTAAAAGTAAAATTACCTATTCGAAAAACTACTTTTAAAATTACGAATTACCCTGAAAAGCTACTTAATTACAGTAATTTGAGTAAATGTAATTAGTTACTTTCCACCTCTGCGCTAGACTAGAGTAATAAAAGTTTACCTCCGCATATTTAGTCCACTGATGCATCGCGCAAAAATTGCAGTAAACATAGACAGTAAGGTTAACAACATTACTGAACAAATATCAGTGAATGTGGGCTACAATAATCCACAATACATTTTTTGATAGCCTTCATTCTGCAAGATTGGCTATTTCATCTGATATGAGGTCCACCTTTTTTCCTCCATTAGGCTACTTTGACAAAATCAAACGTGGCCATAAGATGCTCTACTTTATTATTTTATTGATGTCCTGTTACATCCTTTACCATGTTACACAGATTGCTCTTCTAAACTGCTACTGTATCTAGATTTGTGGGGAAAAATATCTTCCCTTTAGGACTAGGCTACTTTCCCTTCTTAAAGTGATATCTGGGGTATTCACATTAACTCTCATCAGAGAACAGCAAATCTGGGAGAGAATGATTTGGTACCAGACAGGGCAGGATGTCATTCAGTTTGTTGTAATAGACATTTCACAGGTTTCCCATTTTGGTATTATGATAGGCCTATTTTACATTTTCTTAAACCCTTTAAAAAGCTTCTGTTAGGTAGGGAGCTGCTCTTGCTCCTGAGCTAGCCTATCTGTAGGGGACCCCAGTATTGCCTGATGAAATAGCACCAGAGAATATACTACATCCTGATAAATTTAAGATGGACTACAATTACTTTTCAATACTGTAGCCTATTGTTTAAGCACCCTTATTTGTTGATCACAAGCTGAGTGCTCAGCTTTACTGATTTACTTGTGAAGGCCTAGCAAAACAGTACACAGAAATTATGAATCTCAATCACATGTAATTTAGGTAATGCATATCACCAGCAAGCCACCCCAAAATCCACCAGATTGCAGGAAATCACATCAATGGAAAATTTCCCAGGGCAGGTCCCCAGCCCCCCATTTGATTGTATTGTGCATCCCCCGCAGGATGGTCCCAAAAACACCACAATGATGGGATCATTGAAAATCAGCTACAAATTTCTCACACGGGCCTACCACTGCACCCTCCTCCTTCGTTTAGCGTGTGCCGGAAAAATGGTGCCCCCACCCAAAAAAAAAAAAAAAAATCTCACTCCAAGGTTTTTTGAAAAGTTGGCAGCCCTGAGTTAACCAATTAAAAATTTCGCACGAGGTTACAACTTGCTGCGTCTTACGCATTCTGTCTGCTTCAGCGTATTGTAGTCCATCAGAAAACATTCCGCTTGGGCTTAGCTTTGAGAAATACATTTCCACATTTTAGGAAGGGTCACCAATGGTAACGGATAAGGTGATGGTGATCTTTCTTTATTATTATCACTACCTCAAACTAAAGCACCGTCATTTCAGAGCTGTCATTTTCTTAAATGAACCGCTGCAATGTTTCAAATGACCTTCTAGACAACCGCCTTTATTTCTAAACGCGATCACCTTCTACCTAAACCATTTCCAAGCTAAGGAGGCATTTGTCCTCCGATTGCATACAAGCAGAACCCGTTAACTTATTAAAGTTACTCTGATAGCCTACAGGCTCATCAGCGCTGCATTTGTGGGACTCTTTCGCGCTGTAGAGGATTTTAAAATGTCAGGTGTGTAAAGGGGTTTCCGGGGCAGCTTGCGTGTGTGTGAGCAGGAGAGTGAGAGTGGCAGAGATGGCGCCGCTCGAAATATTATTTCAAATAGCGCAGTAGCAGGCCTATAGCCTGGGCTATGTTAAACTAAGAACATTTACTCTGATACAGCCTCATCAGCGCTGCATTTGTGGGACTTTTTCGCGCTGTAGAGGATTTAAAAATGTCAGGTGTGTGAAGGGGGGGCCGGGCCGGGCAGCTTGCGTGTGTGTGAGCAGGAAAGAGACAGAGCGAGCTGTACTTGGAAAGAGAGAGACCTCTTCTTTTTCACATTTTTCTTCTCACGGAGTGTCAGTGTGCAGACAACCCGAGCTTGCTAGATGTCCATTGCAATCAACAAGCAACACAGTTTTGCGCGCTAATTCATCTCCCCTCTTGGTGCTGTGACCCCCCCCCCCCCCCAAAAAAAAAAAACAAATAACTAAATAAATAAATGAAGTAAAATAAATAATAAAACATATATAACATCCCCACATATACAGGCCAATGTTTCATTTTTTTTTTTTTTTGCCAGTCATGACGGTGACGTGCTCAGACCCGTCACATACCGCGGTAATGCGGTTACCATCCCAGCCCTAGTTGTGCGCTAACATTGTCAAATCTGTCCCTGCAGCCAGTAACGTCATGTGCACTGTTAGCTGTCAGCTACCGTACTTTAGTTCATATATGTGAAGTGTTGTTCATCAGGCCTTTCCGACTTTTCAAACTATTTACTCATAGTTATTAATTACGATTGCCCAGCATTACTAAATCAGAACATGAATCAGCTGAAAGTATAGAGATTTGTACTGACTAAGGCACTCCCAGTTTAAAAAGTCTTTATTTAAATGACCAGTCCTTACATGGACAACTTAAAAACAAGGCCCACGCGTAGCGGCATGAGTGCCTTCTTCAGGGCAGTAACACAAAAGGACAGAGTAGTGCATGTTAAGAGTGTAGGGAAGGACAGGTGCAAACAACTAGACAATAACCCCCCAGTCAGACTAGCGACTAGCGACTTGGGAGACGCGACCGGTTTCTATTCATTGTCAATGAGAGCAAGCGACCAGCGATAAATCGCCCGGTGGGCGGGCCCAGAATAGACTTCTAGGCTATTATATGCAAATGAAGAGCGATGCGACTCGGCGACAGCCAATCCGATGGCAATTGCTGTGACGTGCTGTGACGTGCTGTGACTCCTTTCTCGAGTCGTTTGTCCTACCTGTCATGGCGGAGTTCGTGAAAGAAAAAGACTGAAATGTAAATAAATATCTGTTGTTTGACTCTGTGTGTTTTCTTTTGTGCAAATTTTAGCGGTAACATATGTGTTTCGGGGACAACGTAGTAGTTTTTGTGACAAAATAACGTCTATGAAGCGACATCTTACCTCCAAGTAGACGTTAGCAAACTAGCGAGCTAACTAAATACAGGTTCCGTATCATAAGTCCGACATCCCATTAGTCCGACATCCCATTAGTCCGAAAATGAGCCATTGAGGAGAGATCCCATTAGTCAGACATACCATTAGTCCGAAAAAAGAAGCCCATTGTTCCGACATCCCATTAGTCCGAAAATACACATGTAGAGATGCATGAATGGCTTGTAAGGGGGCTAGGAATTAATGACCAAAATATTGACGCTACTTGTCAGTGTTGAGCTGTTCTCGCTCCTCTGTGTGTGAGTGAATGCGTGTGGGCATATTGTGTGTGTCCTCCTCATTTTGAATGCTAATTTGTGATGGGTTTTGTAGTAGGAAGTTTTTAGACTGAAGCAGTTTGATGTTCATTTGCACACACACACACAAAAAACACATCCACGGCTGATAGATAATTGTCGCAATTTAGGGAATGCGAACCTTGGTTGCCCGTGCAACTGCCACGCACGCATCCCCTACCCCACTCTCTGCTAATGCTTTTATTTAATTAACCATTGAATAAATCCAGACTGCGGTCTATTTCCTAAAAACTCCGTCTGTCATTGTTTTTGTTAGACTGACGTGACACTCTGTGTGAATTCCGTTATGTTTCAAAACTCATAATTGGTAATTAAACATAATGATCACAAAGAGTTTGTCCTGGAAGAAACGGGTCCTATTGCATGGGATATGCTTGCGAGTGCACATTTCGTAGGTAGCTTATACAACCTGCGGAGTTTCGCACCATCTCTCTGTTGCCTGCATTATGCAGAAAGCAGATTTGGATAGCCTGCTTGAGATTGGACAGTTGAATGAATAGGCTATTATATTTTATTTATTTGTTCTGTAATGTTCTAACCAACCATACTATAGTGGTCCGCAAGTAAGATATAGTGGTAAAGTTTATGTCCAATTACGCGCAACTCCAAGGCCAATCTGGAGACGTCTTTTGCTCAAAATCTCTCATACTTGACTTGTCCTTTTCGTTTGGTAGCCAATCTATAGCCTAGGCTACCGCGATCAGACATGATATCCATATACTTTGATTTTGGAGAAATTAGTGCATTCAACTTTTGGGACATGGTTGTTTGTTTTTGTGCTGATTTAGGATACTCTTAAAAGCGGCTGCTTTCTGCAGCGGCCACCCGACGTTTCCTTATCCTTACAACTTCTCAAAGTTTAGGCTACTTGTTGTTTCCAGTAGATTTTTTCGTTAAGATATTAACCTTGTTTGATTTATAATGTGGTAAAACTTAGGAATTAGTGCCGAATAGACCGCTGGTATTGTGTTATTCACTGCTTAAACCAGCGCACTTCTGCAGCAGCCTTTTTTTCCCCAGCAGTGAAGACATTAAGGACTGTCAACATGGGCGTAGCTACAATAAAGGACACCTAATTTTTCGAGCCGAAAATAAGTTAAACATTCTTAATTAATCCCTTTGCGCGCGTTAGTGCCGCAAAACATATCTCCGGTTTTGCTTCATTGTCTTTCGGAAGCTTTATATGGGCATGATACCTCTTACAATCGAGGTAGCCTATTTGGTAAACCTGATCTAATTAAAACTAAACAATCAGATCTACCCATTGATATCATTGGTAACGTACTTGCTAGAGATTGAGAGGGTTTAATTTCAGTGTAAATATCGCCTATTTAGGCAAGGTATGTCTTTATAGTGTTAAAGGCTGAACTTGCTAGATCATCACACATTATAATATAGACCTATAATTTGCAGAGAATTGAAACCTGTGAAATGAACACAATTTTTAAAACTGTAATCTGTGGTGGGAGCACATTATTGTAGACTAAATAATTGGAGCATTTAAATCATTCACTGAAGTAAATGATATTTTTTCCAAACACAATCAGTGGCAGGTTACACTGTTGTCACAAAATCATAAATAGCCTAAAGAATTCTGTGCTAAAAAGATACAGCTGAATATTCAGTGTTGCTCAGTTATGTACAGGGGTGTAGTGGGCGTTGCACGCGGGGGTACGGAGTACCCCCACTTCTCTAAGCAGATCATTTATGTAGGCTATTTGTAACAATTTTATATTGGGCATTCCATTTTTTACATGATATTGCGTACCCCCACTTAAAAAATCCCCACAACACCTCTGGTTATGTAGCCTATTAGGAAGGAAGGAGGAGCTGTGTCTCATTGACTTTCAGTGGGTATGATTTCTGTGTTTCCATCAGAAAAAAAGTCTATCATGATGTGCTCCTACCATTGCATTTTTAAGAATTAAAAATTTCAGTAGATCTCTTATGTTGAAAAATTTTCGGCGCGCATTTAGGACCTCGTAATTTCAAAATGCTGTATACGGCCATGACTGTCAATGCTTTACTTAATCCCTGTGTGTGTGCTTTTGCTGTGTGTCAGACTCTTCAGTCAAGTTGACTGCAAACATACAATTGTCATTAGGCTGATTGCCACTGTCTTCTCAAGCAGCTACTGTTACATACAAGACTTAAGTATCTCAATTAAATCATTTAAATCAATTAAACGTGACTATATCGCACTGGGCTCCGCACTGCGCCTCTGTTCAAAGAACTTCAGTTCGCGACACCCCCTCTCCTTCCCTCATCACAAAGTGTGGGCACGGAGCAGCAACAACCTGCGCCTTGCCGTGCGGCTGCATGGAAGCAACTGGGAACATAGGACCTGGGGAACATAGGGATGACCCCGTACTCAGTGCTGTGGCAAGTAGTGTTTGGATATGTTTTCTGAGTTTGAAACTAAAAACAATGTAGACTACTGAGAAAACGTATTTTCACGAGAAAACGTATTTTCCTTCGCGGACTGCTGGGTGGACTCATTCACCAGATTTGGTAAAATGTATTGTTCTTCTGTGTTTTCATATTGCTTGACCTAGCAGAGACAGCAATCCCATTTTTCCCTTTTTTTCTGTGGATTATATTTTTGGTTTGCTATATCGCAGACAAAGTTTTGTCGGCAGCGGCCCTCTCGCTTTCCTGGATTGGATTATTGACTCTTGTGCGTGGTCCTGGCAAAATACAGGACATCTTTCGTTTAGTTTGGACTTGTAGGTTTATTTTCAGGACTGAATGAAAGGGGGAATTGCAATGCCTGGGATTGTTTGGGACATTTAATTGTGTGTGAATAGCGCCGCTGTGCGCGACCTGGGTTACTGTTTCATGTGTATCCTCCTTTACTGTTAAACCGAAGAAAGGGACATCGTTTCATAGCCTGTAATTAAGAGACGCACTCAGATTTGTAGCCTACCTTGTACTTTATTCTCAGAATTATCTGTTTATTGCATTCATATTTAGTCATTGAAAAGAACCCCTTGATTGTTACAACAGGCCAGCACATTTCCACCTCTTTAGACACACGATGCTACAAAAAAGACGTCTCCTTTGTTCCACGAATTTTGCGTCTTTCATTACAAGTCATCCATCCATCTCTACTGTGTATGGTCGGACTAATGGGATTTCGGACCAATGGGCCTGTTTTTTTTCGGACTAATGGTATGTCTGACTAATGGTATCTCTATTCAATGGTTCATTTTCGGACTAATGAGATTTCGGACTAATGGTATGTCGGACCAATGGTCCGT